>JAADXN010000024.1:0-70504 GCA_023337875.1 Pythium apleroticum | reverse complement strand
TGTCCTAATGCAGCTTGGCGGTCTCGGTGGGGGCGCGCCACTTGACGTGATCTCATGCTCGTCATGCCCCTCGCGCTGGGGTTACACACTGGCGCCGCGGTCGCCATTGCCCCGGCGCAGGTATTACTCGCGCTCGCTGCGCGAATCTCCATGGGACGCCGCATTCATGGCGACCCCGCCCAGTCCACGGCGGAATGAGGAATCGAGGTCGGCGACACAGCGCCCTTCTGCAGCACGGAGGCTTGTCGAGACAGTGGGACGGAACTGTACGTCCGGGAGGATCGTCGTCGCGTTGTAACCGCCGGCTCTTGCTCTGAAGGTCAAGGTCGTGCGACTACAGTACAACTGCACAGGATACGTGCAATGCCGTGTCCTCAAGAGCGGAAGGAGTGGAAGGCAGACTGGATGTCTGCCTGGCATGGCATCGTGAGCGCAGCTCGCCAGGATGCAGCGAGTCGCTTCGACGCGTCGCCGTCGCGGACTGGCTTGCCGACGCCTGGACGCGACGGCGGCCAGCCAGTGCGCGATTGCCCGCGGATAGGAACAATCAAGTTCGTTCCGACACGCCGCGCTGTCATGCTTCTTCAAAGGAGGGACCACGCATCGTACTGTATCCGACACTGTCGTGCTCGAATGTCCTGGGCAAACTTGCATGAACCTGCTCTTCGAGAGCTTCCGGATCCTCTGGTCGCAATGTACTGTATTAGTGGTACTGAAACAACGGTATCTCCCTCGCACAACCCAAACATCCATACACCCACTTGGATGTTTGTGTGATTGGTCACTGGGTCTCAGCAGCTCATTTCACTGACACGCCTGGCATCGCTGACCGCACCACCCGCATCCATCCCGTCGCCGTCGATCCGTCACCATGGCCATGCTCGCGTTCCTCCGCCGCACGGCGCAGCGCTCGGCGTTCGCGTCCACCGCCACCGCCTCGTACTCGCAGACCCCTGCGCGTCAGGCGCGTCGCCTCACGGCGGCTGCGCCGTCGCAGGCGCTGTCCGCTGCCTCGCTGTTCTCGACCCAGACGCGTGCCATGTCCATGGCGCAGCCTCAGCTGCAGCACAAGTACGTCGCCAACGATGTCACGGGCGTGCTCGCTGGCGTCGCCATTGTCGGCGCGCTGATTGGCGTCGGCAAGATGTGGTGGGACGCGTCGTCGGCGCCGTCGGCCCCTGGTGCCTCGCGCGCCCAGCGCAGCGTGCAGGACATCACGCGTGACGACATTGCCCAGTTCTTCGTGGATCTCAAGGCGGCCATCGAGCAGCTCTTCGTACGTCATTTCTACTTGTAGCCGATGGCGCACTTTGCATTTGTTCTGATGTTAGGGATTGTGTGTGTGGCGCTTACAGACGCAGCTGCCAGAGATCGATGAGGCCTTCCGCAAGCATCTTAAGTCGCAGAACGTGGAGCTTGGCGAGGAGGAGTACAAGCAGACCCTGCTGCAGCAGTTGTTCGACGTGCTTCAGAACATTGAGCAGCAAGTCGTCGGCTCGCGTGGCTGGGACCAGGAGAGCTTCGCGCTTGCGATGGAGAAGTACTCGCAAGACGAGGAGATCATGCGTCTTCAGGCCGAGCTCCAGGAGATCATGCACAAGGTGTTCCCGCCACCAGAGCTGCCAGAGGGACTCACCCCAGAGAAAGCGCTTGAGATCCTAGCCGTGCTCATCAAGGGCATGGAGAAGGCCATGAGCGAGATGCTCAAGCACGCGCGGGCCGAGGGCATCACGGACCCGACGAAGGCCATGGAGGAATTCTCGCAAATGTACGTGCAGCACAACTCTGTCGCTACGCAGCACAGCGTCAGGAGTACTGATGATCGCTGTGTCTGTGTTGTGTAATAGCTACTTGGATCAGGTGGAGCAGATCACGTTCGAGGAGATGAAGAAGGCCGGCATCCCGAATGACGTACGCTCACAGTCTCCTAATTCCGTATTCTTGGCATGCAACAACTCACACGTGCCATGGATACAGATCTTCAACGTGGCGCTGCAAAAGTTCCACGCCGAGAGCCCCGAGTTCCGCAAGAAGGTCGAGGAGCTCTACGCCCGCCAGGCTGAGAGGTGCGTGCCCATCTTACCTCCGAGTACCTCATTGCAAATCGAGTTCGCTGACGATTTGGACTTGCCACAGCTTCCGCCGCATGGGCCTGGACGTCCAAGACAACTAAGCCCATTGTATATGCGCCGCTCGCAGCCATCGAAGTCGCGTCTGCGTCGCCGTGGTAGCTCTTCGATCAATAGATTACATGCTATGGTCTCCCAGTCACTCAGTCTCGGTCTTTGTTCACTACCTCTTTCTACACTATTGTTCACGGGCTTCGACGACTCACGTGGCGGCTGTCGCGTTCACCCTTGCGATGGCCTCCACCATTCACACCGCTGGCCTGCTGCGTGATGCTGTTTGTCTTGTTCGAATGTACAAGCGACATCAGATCGTACCGGTCGTCCACGAGGCTGTGCAGCAGCAGATACCGCTCCCGCCCGACGCGTCCTCCAGCAGCGGGGTCCAACGCCAGGATCTCTTCAGCAGTATACCGGATCTGCTTGCGGTAGCGTGGGAAATTTGCCGACACCATCTCAACGCCAGCCGCCCCGTGGTCCATCAACGCCGAGGAAAGCTCGCGCATCAATGCAAAAGGCAGATCGACCGACAGCACTTTCATCGCGTCCTCGCCGCGAGCTGAGAAACTCGAGGTGATCCACTTGGAGACACGTCGGATGATCTTCTGGTTGTCCAACTGCTTGTAGTTGCGGTTTTCCTTCGAGTAGTACTTGCCATCAACAACGCGCACGTCGAACACCGGCTGCATCGTCGGAACTGAGCTCGTCGCCAGCAGATCGCGATTGGATCCACCACCACCTCCGCCTCCTCCACCGCCCAGTGCAGGCGTCCCGGAGCTTCCGTCATACGCCATCGCAGTAGCATCTCCACCATTTAGCATTGCGAGACGTTCCTGCATAAACTCGACAAGCGCCGTGCAGCTCACAACGGCATCGACCTCGGACGGGTTCCGCACGGCACGCACTTTGACTTGCTTCTTCTCACGCATCAGATGGGTCTGAACGATCACCATGTAGGCGATGCGTTGCTGCGCGCAGTAGTCTTCGAGGTCTTCCAAGTGCAGCGGATCAGGATGCAGAAAGTCGGCTCCTATGCCCTGGCACCAAAGCAGCACGGCAATCTGCATCCGCAACAGCACTGTGTCCGCGGCCTTGCCAGCTGAACAGATCAGGACACTGCGACCGCCAGACGCCATCGAGTCACAGCCAACTGGGAATCGCAGTTCACCAGCCCCGCTCTTCGAACCGAGAGACGCCATCACACACGACACGATCTTGTCCACCGAGAAACGCACGCCCATAGCCGCGACGTTCGTGGCCTTGACATACGCGGCTGGCAGCTTGAAGCGGGTCACGAGCTGATCGTAGCGACCTCCTTCGGCAATCACCTGCGACGATGTCGTTGCCGAATACGCGGTGGACGACGCCATCTTCATGTTCGGCTGCAGTGTCGCACTCTGCTGACTGCCCGTGAGCACAGCCTGGAAGACGAACCCGGACGCGTACCGCTCCGGTCGCGGACTCAGACCGATATCGATGCGCGTACACATCGGCCCACGCAGTCGTAGGAAGTCGATGCCTTGGAGCAGATTGCGCAACGCGGCGACGCCGTCACTCGCGTCCTTGAAAATTCGGCGCAGCGTCAATTCCTTCTTCTGCCGTTGCTTCTGGGTGAGCGCACTGCTGCTGTTGGCCTTGAGCTGCGAGACGCGCCTTGTGTGGAGTCGTTGCAACTCCGTTTCCAGGATATCGATTGAAGCCGTCGGATCGGCAGGAAGCGCGAAGAATGGCCGGCACGAATCGATGGCGTCTTGTGGCACGCTGTGTTCCTTCAGCTTCTTCGTGAAGAATTTCCAACGACCAGCTTTAATTGGCGGTGCGATTCTCGACGGCACACCGGCGTGGATGTGGGCCGAGACTTCGTTCGACAGAAGCTTCAGCAGTTCGCGGCGACCGGACAACGGAATCCCACACAATTCCATGATACCTTTCGTGATGCGAGCGTCGTTGAAGCGTAGATAATACGATCCCAGGCTCGCAGAGAGTGTGCCGATGACCTCGGAGACGACCTGGAGACCTTCAAGCTCGAGAAATCGGAAGGCGCCACGATCGTCCCAGATGATGTCGAAGTCTGCCTCCATGAACTCACGCGGATGGCCTCCCCCGACGACGCTCTTACGATACACACGATCGAACTGGTAGCACTTGAACCGGGAGATGTTGTGGCGCGCGACAAAGCGAGCGAGTCGCTCAGTCAAATCGAAGGGGAGCGTGACGGAGACGCCGCTTGCATCCACCAAGGAGCACGCACTTTGTGGGGTTGCCAGCGTCACTCCGGTGTAGTTGTGCTCGGGTGGCCGAGGCATGAGCAGCGGCGTGGCATGCTCGACACTGCCATGGCGCTCGAAAATCTTCTGGATCGTGCGCTTGACATACGAGCGCGAGCGCAATTCATTGTGGTACGTGCGCATCTTGACCGTCTCGAGGTGGTCGTACGTGTAGTCGATATGGCTGCCGGGTTCCTGGGTGAGCAACGCATCAATGAGTTGCCCGAAGAACTTACCTTGAGGGTTCGCGAGCGTATCGAGGGCCTCGCGCAAGTACGTGCCTTCGACTTCCATCTTCGCAGGTAGCAGTGGACTCGCGAGAAGCTCAGCCGCGCTCGGTCGCTGCGTCGGATTTGGCTGGCAGAGCCACTGCACGATCTGCTTGACGTTGTCTGGTAGCGCGCTCAGTCTCGGAATCTCGTTTTTCTCGCGCAGTCCAGTTAGGGCTTGCGCTCGTTCCATCAGAGTCGTGAATGGAGGAGACCACATCTCGAAGAACAGTACACCCAACGAGAACATATCGGCCTTCTGGTTGTACCGCTCGCCTTCACGCTCTTGCTCTGGTGCACGATAGAACGCAGTGCCCACACCCGTCGTGATATTATCACCTGGATCATACGACGCCGTTGTGATGCTCGTGAGATCGCGAGGGTGCCGGTTGGCAAATGCCGTTCTCGTGTGCGCCATACGCGTGCTCTCCAGGTTTTCGAGTCTCAGTCGTTCGTAGAGCTCTGCAGCCGAAGATCCGTCGGAGTGTGCCATAATGGCTCTCGTCGCGGAGAGTGCCGAAGCCACACCAGCGCCAGGCTTGATCGCGCCTTCCACATCCTCGATGGTATCACCGTCGGCGTCGTCATCCTCCTCATCCAAAGTAGTCGTTTGTGGTCGAATCGCGAGGCCAAAGTCTCCGAGCTTGACCGTGCCCTCGGCGTCCAGGAAAATATTCGGCGGCTTGATGTCGCGATGGATGATGCCTTGACGATGAATGTACTGGATGGCCTCCAAGATCTGGCGGAACAGCGTCCAGATCTTGTCTGGATCCTGGCACAGCGCTCCCTGGTCGATGACTTCACGCAGCGCCTTCCCTTCACAGAACTCCATCTGGATGTAGAGCTTCTCACCAAACTTGCGAATACGTGGCTGCTGAACTCGCCCTCCCCGCTGGTGTCGTCCGCCGCTATCACTTGCGTCGTCTTCTCCTGGTGCTTCTTCAAGCCCCTCCCACTCGAAACCATCGTCCAACTGAGTCGAAGACATGTAGCTGGACGATCTGTACGCGCTGGAGCTTCGGTTCCGGTTGGCTGCGCTGCTACTTCGTCGACTATTCTTCGACTTGGACCACATGTGGACGCTGTTGCTCATCGTACCGAGCCAGTCGTCGTCGTCATCCTCGCCTCCGTCGTCGCTGTCGTCATCGTTATCACTGCCTGCCGCGCTCTCAGACTCTATATCGTCGTCGTCGTTCGACTCGCTCTCATCGTGACGCTTCGACTTTGGTCGCTTGTCCCACCTTCCAGCCGCTACAACGTCACCATTGGCATCCTCGTCGTCATCGTCTTCGTCACTTCCGCTGCAGGACGAGTCGTCAAACTCCGAGTCGGAGCTCTCACTTGATCCGTCGCCATTGTCGCCTTCGATCCACGCCTGGAAGTACCGCACGATGTGGCGGTGCTGCATGCGCGAAATGGTCTTGACCTCGCGCAAGATCTTCTTCTTCATCGTGGGGTCTTCCGGGTCCAGCTTCACTTTCTTCACCGCGTACAACTGCCTGTCCAGGCGGTTGCGCGCCTTCACCACCTCACCGCCGCCGCCACGCCCCAGCAAACCCAGTTCCTTGAAGTCGCTGTGGTATCTAGAGTGGGAGTGCTCGCTTGCCATCGCATCGGAATCCGAGTCTGAAGAAGACGACCCGTCGTCACCAGTGTTGCCCGTATCGCCGGACGCGTCTGCACCCGACCACGCGCCTGCTTTCACTGCCGCCGGATCGCTGTTCGCCTCTTTGCCATCGTCGCTGTCGTCTTCATCGTTTTCTGAGAACGCTTCGTCCTCGTAGCTGTATTTGTCGTCGTCGTCCTCGCCCTCCTCGCCGTCAAACGACCGGTACGTGCTGCTCTGGTCGTCTCCGTCGCCACGAATGTCGATACTCGACCGATGTCGCCTCCTGCGCCTTCGCGCCGACTGCGTCTTCTTCATCATCAGCTTCTTGCGCCGCTCGGCGTCGATCATCGCCAGGATCTCCTGGTTTCGCGCGAGCGCCTCCTCTTCCTCGAGCTGCAGGAGCTGCTCCTCCTCGCGCTTCTTCTCGTCTTCGCGATCCTGCTGCCGCTGCATCATCTGGTCGAAGAACGACGACTGGTCCTTCACGTGGTCCTGCACGAACTCGGTGGCGTGCATCACGAGGTCGTAGATCATGACGTCACCCAGCTTCTCGCGCGCGAGCCGCTCCATGTCGTCCTTGAGACGCGTCACCTCGTCCTTTGAGAGTCCGTGCTTGTTCTCCACGTCGATATTCGGCGGTGTACGCAGTGGGTATCCCTTACCCAGGTCGAAATGCAGCACGATCTCGGCTGTCTCCCGTTGCGTGCCGGCGTTTTGGGAGCCCTGCAGCGACTCGCACAGCACGTGGATGCAGAAGATGTGCGCGTACAGGGGCGTGGACGACTTGACGATCAAGTCGCGGTCGAAAATCGCCTGCAGAACCTCCATTTCCTGCGTCTGCATCTCGAACGCCGCCTGCTGCGTGGCCGCATCCAACGGGCCACTCACAGGGACATTCTGGGGCGCATTCGAGCCTCCGGATGGATCTGAAAACACGGTCGGAAGCGTCAGGACACCGGCATTCGTACGATTCGTATGCGTAAGGCGAATGCGCGCTGTGGGCGGCGTCATGCGGCAACCATTCTCACCTTTCTTCTTGGTCTTCTTCTTGGCCATCGTGGCGCTTGGGCCTTCGCGCCACTCGGCGATTGCTCGCGGTCAAATCATGCTGCACCGCCAACATTTGGTGTACCATCCAGAATGGTACAACCGTCCAATGTACCAGAACTTCGGTACAACGTAAAATAGAAGATCATGATTCGCTGAAAAGGGAGCCAATGGATTCACTAGAAATTAGTAGCCAGTTGAAGTTGGTGATGGCGAATGGCTACACTCGTCTGGGTCTCTTCAGTGAGAGAGCTCTCACGCTCCGCCTTGAAGCTGTCGCTGCTGCATACGCGCCAGTAAGGAGCTCAGTCGATTTTCCACCTCATCGCTGTGGGGTTTCTTGGGTCTGCCGTCCAGGTGAACTGTTTTGAAGGGTGCTGGAGTAGGCGTAATGGTAGTGGAGACCGTCCTCAGACTCGGTGCTGTCTGGGCGCCCGAGTGGAAGCAGGTGGCTGATTTAGGAGCCGACAAGCTCGTCGGATTCGGATGGCTGCCTGGCTTGGTTACTGCGCTGCCGAAAGTGCGCGGGAGCGGCGGTGGCGGCAGCGGCGACGGTGAGGGGGAGGAGTGCGAGTCGAAGAGGTCCTGGCCGTCGTGTGCGTGTTTACTCGTAGAGCTGAGCGATACCGACTGTTCTGATGGTGGGAGTGGCTGCGAGTTGACGAACGTTTCCACAGCCACAGTGAGGAACTCGTCAAACTCCAGAAGCTGCTCCATGCTACGAGTCGTCTGGTACTCCACGACGAAAGATCGCACATTGTGGACGAACTGAATCGATTTTCAAGCATATCAATCACAGTTAAACGACACGATCGAGACGAAGGCCGTACCTGCAAGAAGTTGTCGTCATTCTTGGCTCCGAACACGCGCTGGGCAGTCCCTTCTATCTGCAGTTTGGACAACCAGGTCGTAGCGGTTGCCGTGGTTGCCCTTGATGACGAGCGCCGACGCCGATTGCTGGAGTCGCTTCCTCGCCTACGCGCAGACGCCGCGGACGTTGGACGGAATAGTGCCGACGCCATGGACACCTCTTGCTACACCAGATTGCAGTGAGCGAGCATCGACCATATCGTGGTTCAATCCAATGCACGCACCTGCGCAGCTTCTCTGGCCCTGAGAAAGAAAGCCAGTGTCTCTTCGTCATACTCACCTTCCAGAAATCGGGAAAATAGCTCGACATCCTGCCTGGCAGGGTGCTCGGCGAGGCCCTGAGTCAACTCTAGCGCTTGCTGCTCGACTAGAGCCGTGAGTCCGAATCGATTTTTCAGGTACGCGCGAACGAATACCGCAAAGGGGGGCGGAAGGTCGTCAACATCGTCGGAAGTCGCAGCAGAAGTCTACACAAAGCGACGACACGAGCAAGATGAACACTCCACAGGTTATGGCTGCAAACGATGTGTTTGAACATACAACTTCTTCCGCGCGAGCGTCGTAGATGTCACTCATCAGCCGAACGAGCTTGCCCTCGATGGTGTACGTGCCTGTGCTCTGCCTCAGAAACGCCCTCGATCCAAACTGTTGGGACACGATTCGAACACCCAACAGTCAGTCAATCGTCATACAAGCCGCCCTCCTGCTCCTGTACCTGGCGCAGAAATGCTTCGTATCGCCGAAGATGTGTCGGAAACCCGCCATCTTCGCTTTCCTCAACGGAGTCGTCGTCGTGGTCGCTTGAATCGTCATCATCGCTGCTCTCGACCTCGGAACCGGGGTGCTCAGCGCTTCGTGTTTCGGTCGCATGAGCGGGTCGTGGACTCACAGACTGCAGCTTCGGTCTGCCGCTGGTCGGAGTAGGCACTGGGTTGCCTGTTTGTGGGGCTTCAAGATGAACGTTCGCTATGAACCTGCCGTCACTAGGTCGTTTGGCAAACTGTGACGAGAATATGAGTGCACTGATTCCGCAGTCTCCGATCCACTAGTCTGCGCCGTACCTGGACGTTGTTCTCGACCAAGAACCGCGCGTACTGCGTCTTGGCTCGCGGGCTCAGCTCGCCAAACACAACAACGTACGCCACCGGCGTCACCACTGATAAAGACCGACCCATGTGAGTCGGGGGAGCCATTTTCGACTGCCAGGAAGTGCGTCGCTTCAAGTCCCAGACATCAGTATTAGCGTACGTTTCGATCTAACAGCCCAATTGGGAATTACCGTATTCTCACACTGTAAATCAAGCATTCCATTCTCAACCGTACACGTTGACGTCCACGGCCTCCACTCCGTCACTCTCATCGTTCTCATGGTCCACGCTGTCTTGAGTTAACCCGTCCGGATGCTTCTGGCGACGCTCGTGCTCACGCTTGAGCTGCTGCTGCACGAAGGCTCCCACAGTCTCCGCGAACTGATCGAAGCGTTGCTCGTGGGCGTGGTTCTGCTGCGAAAGCGCTCGTTCCACGCGAACAACGCGTCTCTCCAGACGGGCAATCGCCTCCATTTTATCGTGAATGGCAGCGTGATGGTGGGCTTTGGCAGCTTCCGCGGCTGCTTTGAGATCCTTTAGCCGCTCTTCGTATGACTCCTCCATGCGCGCCACACTCAGTTCGTGTCCTTCCAGCCGCCGACTAGTCTGTTGGCTCTTCTCTGTCGCGCTCGCCGCTTCTCGTTGGGCCTCTCGAAGCTGGTCTTGCTTGTCCTGCAGCTCTTTGTACTGTCGCGCTAGTTCTTGTTGGAGTCCTTGCAAGCGCTCATCTTGTGCCTGCTGGAGAGCTAAGTTTTCCTGTCGTAGCCGTACGATCGTGTCCACGTGCTTCTCGACTTCCCGTTCCATGAACACTCGGCTTTTCTTGATCTCCTCCACTTGCGCCTCGACCGCAGCCATCGATCGTTGCAGACGCTCCTGCGACTCGCCCTCGCACTGGCGCTTGAGGTCGTGCAGTTGCTTTTCATGGGTCACGCGGTCCTGCAAGAGCGCAGTCTGAAGCGCGTCGTGCTTTTCTTTGACAGTCACTAACGACTGCCTCGCGTCATGGAGCTGTTCGGATGTGCGGCTCAACTGTGACTGGAGCGAAGTGATCTCGTACTCGTGTTCTCGAACTGTCGCGGCCACTTGTGCTTTGTGCGTCGCCACAAGAGCCTGTTCCTTGCGCTCATGCTGCTTGGTCACGTCCAGGATCTCTTTCTTCAGTTTCTCAAACTCATCGGATTGAGCCCTGGCACATGTGGTTTAGTATTACAGTAATACTATTACTGCCACCTCCTGACATCTCATGGCAGGATAACTTACCCGGCGGACAAATTCAGGCGATGCACTTCGCTCTCAAGCTTGTACTTTAGCTCTTCGAGTTGCGCGATCGACTTGGTTTTCTGATCGTCGGTTTTGTTGTGCAGCGCTTCCATGTGGCTCATTTTCTCACGCAGCACCGAGCACTCACGCTCAAGGGCACTTCGGGAGGCTCGATACTCCTCAAACTCCACGCGACGACGGTTCTCCAGCTCCTCCAAACGCATGCGCGTCTCGTGCGCTTCGGCCTTCGCGTCGATTTCTCGCTGCTGGTAGCGGTCACGGTCTTGCTTGACGCTGTCCACTTCTTTTCGAAGAAGCTGCATCTGCATCTCGCACTCTTCCACTTTCTCAACCTATCCACAGAGACCAATGTTAGGATCTAGACGATAGATACGCTGATTGCGCGCTCATTGATGGACCATCTTCGCGTTGTGGCGCTTGGCGACATTGAGATCCGTCTCCAATTCTTCTTTCTCAGCCAGCACTTGCAGCAGCAGTTGATCTCCGTGACCTGGTGCAGACTTCGGTCGCTCCAACGCCTTGACAGGCTCCTCTGGCTGCTCTGGACGAGGCTTCCCCTGGATGGAGCGGTTCCTCGTGAGTAGTCGCTCTATCTCCTCAGCGTGCTTGAAGCTGCTGTTGTTGCCCGTGAGCTCAAGCGTCACCAGCGAGTGATTGCTCTGCAGCGCGTCCAGAAACGCCAACACGCCGGCGTTTCCGATCTCATTCCAGCGCAAGTCCAGCTTCCTCAGCGTTCGGTTGCGCTTTAGCGCCTTGGCCAGTGCCTTGGCTCCTTCTGGTCCAATGTTGTTGTTGCGCAAATCCAACTCCAGCAGTCGCGAGTCCACTTCCAGCGCGACCGCTAGCGCCTCAACGCCTTCGTCCAGCAGACCAACGTTGTTCCATTCGAGACACAGTGACACAACGTGGTGGTGCGGGGTCTTGAGCATCTCTGCCAGCGCCTTGGCTCCTGCCGCCTCGAAGCGGTTGCCTCGCAGATCCAGTTGCACGGGCTGCGTGGCGCGGCGCACGGCGTCCACGATCTCGCCGCATTTGTCGTCGCCCCAGTACGCGTTACTGAAGTCCAAGACTCCACCGTGTCCGAGCGCTTGCGCCTGTGGTGTTGCGGTTGCTCCATATCGTCCGCGGTCTTCCTCGTCACCGGCGATGACAGCCATCGTCCTGGTCGTTTCGCAGCTTTTCAAGATCGGAGGCATCTTCCCTCGAAGGCTAACGAAGCCATCCCAACTTCCAAACTAAGCTAGCTCTATTTGCAGTGAAAGGCCAATTCAATTAGCATGGTGTGGTCCACCCATGATGAACCCACCAGGCTGTTCCCGCGCGGGACGTAGTAGCGTGGTAGTAATGGACATCCGGTGCCCGGCCAGGAGCCGCCTGGGTGCACGGCTCTCCCTCCTCTCGGCGTGGGAATGTGGCACCCAACACGCCCAGCCAACACGTCGCCCTTCCATCTGCCTGCTGCTGGCTGGGGAAGAGCTCGTCACGCCCTAAAGCCAGCCAAGCAGCGCGCTGCCACCTGGTTGCCTTTCTACCGAATCGAGCCGATGATCCAGTCAGTCTCAGCTCCCTGCTGATCCCAATTTGCAGGATTCCGTATCGTTTTGGACCCACGGAGACGCCCGCCGTCTATCCAGCCCACTTCGTTCGTGATCCGTCCAGACTATTCGCGGGGGCTCAACCCGCCAGTCGCATTCGCGTCGTCGATGGCGCTCGCCATTTCGTGTTTTGCAGCGTTGTCGAGAACTCTGAATCCATCATGAACGCCAAGCGACTGTCGATCTCAGCAGACACGCTCACGTGCGTGGATCTCGTGCAGCAGGATGGCCAGCAGCTCATCGACAAGCACACGCTCATGACGCACAGCAAGCCCGCAGCCAACGCTGCGCTCAAGGAGCTCGACGTGTTGCTCACCCTGCAACAGCACCAGCGGACGACGACCCGCTCGTCCAAGAGCCACGTCGTCGCGCTTCACAGCTACCGCCTGGACCCCCACGACCAGCGGCTCCATCTCATGCTCGAGCACTGCGCGCGTGGCGACCTGTTCAAGGTCGCGCAGCAGGAAAGCCGTCTCGTCCACGTCGGCGTGTTGTCGCCGTCACGTGGACTCACGACCTGCGAGCGCGGCTTGCGACGCGTCACCCACCAGATCCTGCGTGGACTTCGTTCACTACACGCTTGCGGTGTCGCCCACATGGACATGTCGCTGGAGAACGTGCTCCTGACGGCCAAGAGCGACGTCAAACTCGCCGACTTTGCCCTCTCGCAACGCTTCGAGCGTGACGCACACGGTCGCCCTCTGCCAGTCGGTGTGATCCACGGCAGTGCTGTCGCCAAGCCCGCGTACGCCGCTCCAGAGCTTCACACCTGTGATGCCATCGAGGATGTGACGAAGGCCGACGCGTGGTCGCTGGGCGTGATGCTGTGGCACCTCACGACGCGCTCCCCACTCTTCCCAACTGGCGCCGCGACGTTGCAGGACCCCGTCTTCCGCTCCATGGCCACCTCTTCCTCGTGGATCGACAAGCTTCTGCCTGACGCCTCTCAGAGCCTCCGTGACCTGTTGTGTCGCCTTCTGGATCCGACAGCGGCCACGCGACTCTCTGTCACCGCCGCACTGCAGCACCCGTGGCTCCTGGGTTACGATGTGGTGCCAACTCCGCTATCCGAGACTTCGGACGTATCCTCGTCACTGCTCGCGCCGCTTTCGGTCTCTGCAACGCCACTGAAGCCAACGCAGTCCCCATCGCCAGCCAAGGGCCGTTCGACGCGAGGCCGCGGACGCACGGCGAGCGCCGAGATCTCACTGGACGCCACGCGTGTCAGCATTCGCCCGTCGTTGCTCCCGAAGACCGCAGCGTGAACGCGGTCGCCTGTCTTCCTCAGTTATGAACCTGCTTGTGTGTGCCTGTCTGTTCCGTAGTTTGCATGTGAATCCATTCAGAAAGTACGTGTAGTTAGTTGCCTGATTGAATAACGACGTGAACCCATGCAATGTTGACGTCGGTCTCTAAGAATACCATGCGTGACTCGACTCGGCAACTGAACGGGCGGCGGCGCTTGACGCGTTGTAACCAACCCACAGTCCTATCGCTTCACTTACAGGAAGCCACACGCGTAGACACGAGGATTGACAGCAGCACGGGACCTGCGAGCGGCGATGAGGACGCTGCGTCGCCACTTCCTATACGCCGAGCAGGAGACCGAGACGAGCGTCGGTGACCATGCCAGCAAGACCAGCGTCCTGCGCCAGTGGCTCGAGCGGCGACGGGAGTTCCTGTCGACGCATGATCAGATCCCTCGACTCCTCACACTGTTCTGGACGCTGGCCAAGCCTACGCACGCGACTCATTTGAGCAAGAGCGACTACGTCGCGTTCTTCCAATGTGTTGCCAAGGCGCTCGTCCAGAGCGTCGGACTGGACCACTCGCCAGCCATTGCCTCTCGCGACTGGCTCTACGACTCCAACGGATGCTCAGCGAACGAAGACGTTGAGCTGTCGGTCGAGCAGTTCAAGGAGGCGTTGCTGCAATGTGCGGAGCTCATCCTTCCCGCCGAAAGCGACGCGCCAGTGTTCGTTTCGTTCTTCGTGGAGCTGCGTGATGCCATCGCTGTGCCTGCAGAATCTCTGGCAGGTATAGGAGTTCCATCTGAGCTGGCTGTCGATGCGATCGCCTACAAACTGCGCACACTGCGTGATGTCGTCAAGATCCGCGGAGGGTTCCTGCAGAAGATGCCGCCGAACGCTGAACACTTAGCCCAGATTCGGGGCCTGGTGTCGCCAGACATGGAGAGCATGTCGCTGAAGCAGCTCCTGCTGAGCTACAACCCACGCAAGTTCTCACTGTCTCGCAAGTTTTCGTCGCTGTTCGCTCCTCCGCCGGCAGCGAAGGCGCCGACGGTCTCACCTGAGGACGAGGGAATCGTAGAGGGTGACGAGTCAGCGGTGGAGACGCCTCGAGCATCTTCGACAGCGCAAATACCGTTGTCTTCAGCGTCGCTGCAGTTTCCATCAGCGTTGCTGTCTCGAGAAAGCGACGACGTCTTCGATACGGAGGCGGCGATGGTGCGGGCGATCGAGAGCTTCCCAGCCTTGCGGATCGCAGTCGTGGGACCACCAGGTGCGGGGAAGACACGTGTCGCTCATAGTCTCGCGAGGAAGCTGGAGCTGCAGTACGTTTCCCTGGGCATGGCGATCGAGGACGCCATTGTCAAGAAGAAGGCACGCGATGGTTTGGCAGCAGAGCGGACCCGTCTGAGAGCGGAAGCACGCGCGGCTGCTGAGGCGGAGGCTGCGGCAAATGCAGAGACCGAGCCCCGCGAAGCAGAGGCGGAAATCAGTGAAGGAGCAGGCGGAGTGGCATTTGATATCCCCAACGGCGAGCCGTCGAAGAAAGAGGAAGAGGAGGAAGTGGATCCAGCTACAGCGGAGGCCGAGCGGCTATTCAGCAGCGACGACCTTGCTGGGCTCATGCGAGGCGAGGCGATCACACGAGAGCGTTCGCTGCCGTTGCTCACCGCGTTTGCACGGAACGTGCTGCTCAAGGGAGTGGGTGTCGTGCTGGACGACGTGTATCCGCACGAGATCCATGACGTGTTGACTTTGGATTACGTGGTGTCGCTGGAAATGAGTCGAGATGATGCTCAGCAGCACTGTGCCGGGTTCACAATTGCCCCCACGAGCCGGCGTGTCTACTCCGTGCGAGAGCGGGCGATGCTCAGCGAGTGTGACTCGGTTCTGCGAGAGCAAGGGCTGATGGACGCTGCAGGTTTCGCGATTCACACATCGCAGACGACGGCTGAGTTCCAGTTCCAAGAAGAGAGTGAAAGGCGGCGTGTGAAGGTCGCAGAAGCCATGGCTGCGACTGCAGCAGCGGCACTGGCGGCTTCGAAACCCAAACTTGTAGATGGTGAGGAGCAAGAAGCAGACGCAGGCGGGAATGGGGATGCTGCTGTCGAAGGAGCTGGCGACGACGGAGCTGCAGACCAAGAGGCTTCGAAGCCAACTTCCCCTGTAGTCGAATCACCTGCAGAGCGAAACGAAGTTATCGCGCCGGGCGAGCCCACAGTGCCTCTACGGTCTCTGTTACTCGATTCCTTCGGCGATCGGTATCGAGAGTTCGAACTGCGCAGCCTCGGGTTCAGTGGCTCAACTCGTACCCAAGTCATCAGCGTCGTAGCAACCCAATCGCTCCACGATATCGTCGCCCAGTGCGTCGTCGCCATCACGGGGGTACGTTCGATTCTGACGTTAACTATCCGTCTCCCTGCACTCACCAAAGACTGTCTGCTTGTAGAACGCTATGGGTCTGAGCCGTTCGGCAACGTCTCGTGCTGCGTTGCCACTTACACTTCCTGAAGACACGGCGGCTGGAGGCGTTCGAGCCGAGCAGCTTCGCTGGCTGCTGTATGGCGACTGGACCGAGTTCTTCGCAGCGTCAACCCCTGTCGCGTTCTCCGTTGGTCCCGTCGACCCGCAGCAGCCACGCCAGCTCTCTCGGTGGCGTGACTGCTGTCCTGTGGCGTCGACAGCCACTCAGATCGTCGTCGGTGATCCTCACTTCGCTGCATACTTCAGCAGCCGTGTGTATCTGCTGTCGTCGGCCGTCGCTCGTGATCAGTTTTGTGCGGCGCCGCTCCAATATCTGCGTCGTCAGCCACCTTCTCTACCCACCACGCGGAAACTGTGGGTGCTATCCAGTGGCCGACTGGACGCGCCTACTCTGCTAGCCCTCGCTGGCGTGGTGAGTGGTGAATGTGTGAGTGCGACTGCACTCGAAACGAAGCCACTGGCGCTCAACGACGCGGCATCGTTAGTCGCGGAGCAGCTCCAAGGCAAAGACGCGTGGGTGCTCACCGACCTCATTCCGACCCAAGAGACAGTGGCAATTCTGAAAGAGCGTGGCTGTCTGCCTGATGTGATCGTGGTGCTTACGGTGAGCGAAGACGAGCAACCAAAAGTGTACACGACGCCTTTGGAACGCAAGAAGCACGAGCTGTGGACCGCACGCATGGATCCACCCGAGACACTGGCTGAGATTCTCGCTGAGACCCAGTCAACGGTGCCAATTCAACGTTGTGCGCTTTACGCTCACGCTCACGAAACCCAAGCTGCGTTACGACGGGTGCTGTCGCCAGTTGCACCACGCGTTGACTCCTCCGAGAATGGAACGCATCGGGACGCCGCTGGGATAGAAGAAGAGGCCGCGCGTGTGTTTGGTCCAGCGACTGAGGCGGACGAAGAGCCGCCTGCACCTGAAGGAGAAGAAGACACAGGTACAGAAAAGAAAGAAGACTCTGCTGTGGGGTACACATCGACGCAGCGGTCCTGGCTGGCCAAGCGCGTCCGAATGGGTGAGACTGGGCAGTTCTGCGCTGTGTCGTGGACCCAGAAGCAGCTTCTCGTGCCGGGGCTCCCTGAGTTTGTGGTTTCTTTCCAGCAAAAGCTGTACGCGTTCGCTGGGCAACAAGAGCGTCAGGCGTTTGAGCGTGATCCGACTTTGTTCGTACCGTCATCCGCACAAGTAACACAGCACTGCGTCCTAGTCGTGTGGCTTCTTGGTGTGAGAGGCACACGAGCGAACGAGCTCGCAAATCTATTGGCTCAGTCGACGGACAGTGTGAAGATCGGCGTTGTGGACGATGCAGCGATTTCCAGTCGCGTCCAGCGTCGCCTGCGCATGCAGTTGCTTACGCCTGTGGAGAAGCAGACGCCGCTGGCTACTGTATACGTCGACGAGCTCTCCACAGAGTTGAAGCGAATGACGACATCCGGTCAGTGGCATGTCGTCGTCGTCACGAACATCAGCTTGTCAGGTATCGATGTGCCCGTCCAGTTGGCGGATGACGGTGAGACCTCTCCCGCTGCTGCTGCTTCTCCATTGCCAACTCCAGAGCTGCTGGGCCAGTGCTTTGAACGAGACCTCTTTCCTGCGCTCGTGCTGCCACTCGACGCAACTGAGACCGTCATCGTCAAGCGTGGTCTCACTCAGTGGCGAGCTTCGCTTCCACCTCCACGTCCTCGTCGGAAATCAAACAAGGAGGATGCTGACGCTGCTGAAGCCGAAGAGGAGGAAGCAGCGGCAGATCCTGCCGAGTTGGAAGCTGCTGAAACCACGCGTCTTCAGGAGCAGTTTGCTGCTGACCAAGAGGCTCTCACAGCCGTTCTGGAGACCGTGCGAGCACGCAGCCTGTTGGTCGAAGACGCTGTCAGCGTCGATGCGACCCAGCGAGCCGTCATCAAGACTATGTCCGATGTTGTGACGGCGCTGCTGAGTCGGAAGGCGTCATTGTTCGAGTACACGGAGCGCGTGAGCCTGCCCACGGCACAGCGGTTGCTTCGGTCTGGTCAGGCAACCATCGGCAAGCACGGTGTCCTCTGCCCTGTTACTGGCGAGACCTCTTCAGCAGGAAGCAGCGTCCTGACGCTTTTGCATCGCGGGCGTCTGTACTTCCCTCAGTCGCACTCGGCGCTCGAACAATGCGAGCTGGCGCCTGCTTCCACACTCACCACAACCGTCTCGCAACGGCCGTCTTGTCGCGTCTCCTGTTGTGTTGTGGGGCCTCCATCCACTGGAAAGACCACACTTGCGCGTCAACTGGCTCGGCGATTCGGCCTCGCGTACGTCTCCCCAGAGAGCGCCGTCGACTGGGTGCTCCAGTGTCTCGGCCCACAATCGACGCTGTGGGCCAAACTCAAGCTCGCACACTCCATCAGCAACAGAACGTTGGATGCCGACTTGGTTCACACGGCCATCCACACAAGGCTGCGCTCTGCGGATTGCCAACGACAAGGCTGGGTGCTCGACGGCTACATGGTGACGTCGCGGGAGTTGGCGATGTGTCTCGGCAGCTCACACATTCACCCAGGCGTCGTCTTTGTGCTGGAAGGCTCGTTCCAGCGATCGTGGGAGCGGATCGAGAGCCGCCTGTCCGTCGATAGTGAGCGAGGCGAGCAGCAGACGCAGCTCCTCACGACGTTCTCTGCGTGGCAGAAGCACCGACTGAATCTGTTGAACACGTGGTCGTCGACCTTCGGTGCGTTCCACATCCGCCAGATCGACGTCGACGCTAACTCATCCTGGCAAGTGAGCGCCCTTGCGAGCACCGTGCTCCAGCAGCATCTTTCCTACACGAGAAGCTACGTGCGCGACGTAGCAATGCGTCGACCAGCGCGCCTGCAAGGCATTCTACGACTCCAAACGGAAATTGAATCGCAAGCGCACCCGCTGTTCCAAGCGTTCTGCCCCGTGGAGCTCTCCTCCAGTCGGTACCACACGTCGATAGCTCAGCACCGTGAGCTGTGTGTCGAGTATATCGACGAGGAGCTCAGAACGACGGTGCTTTGGCTGGCGAACGAAGCCAATTTGGAAACTTTTCGTGCGTCTGCAGCTTCGTTTCTCTCAGCAGAAGCGTGCGAACGCGCTCAAGCGCTCACGACCAAGGCCCCTGTGGATACGTCGCTTCTATCGCTGCTTTCTGTCGCAGACTGTGAGTTCCCAGAGATGAAGGGTTACTGTCCTGTCACGTTCAAGCAGGGCACGGGCGACAAGGACTGGCAGGCGATCCTCAAGGGATCCATCTTCTACCGCGCGTCGTACGGCAACAAGGTCTTTTTGTGTCTGAACGAGCACAAGCGGCGGTTGTTTGTTGCTGACCCAGCCAAGTACGCAAGCCAAATCCTGCCTACGAAGCTGCCACCGCAGCTGTCGGCGTCGCTGGCGTTCAAGAACTGTCCAGGGCGAATCGAGCAGGAGCTGTCGGGCGTGCTGAACGAAACGCTGCTGCTGCTGGGCGCCACACGACCCAAGTTCTTGGGCGTGAACGCTCGAGCGACTGCGTGCTTCTATGTTGCTCTGCTGCTCAAGACGCGTGCGATCAAGTCGCTTCCAGAGACAGTCAGAGACAAATACGCGGAGCAGCTCCGTACGTTTGAACGCGACTGCCGCATCGGAGAGCTGCTAAAGGGCGCGATCGCACCCACAGGCACGACGTCGTGTGGACCAGCCGTCAAGGGGGTTCGCGCCGTGCGGGAACTGTCTTCGTCGGCGTCGGCAACGGCCTTGGTCTCCGATACGGAACTCCCAGTACCAGCAGCTACTGTAGCTTCCGGGGACGAGACGCTTTCTGCTGAAGCTCTTCGTGCGCGCTTCGATCAACTGGCTCAAAGTGTGAGCCACAAGACAACACTAGGGAGTGCCAACCAGCAGCCAGCAACAACGCACATTAGCAGCGAGGCATTTCTCGAGTATGCCAAGCCGCTCACACGGTAACTGTATGATAATCCATTTATATGCATCCCTCCGTCCACACTATCGCAATGCCCGCATGCATGAAACGTCTTCGAACGGTTCTCTAACCTGCGCCCACTCTGACGCACTTGATTCAAACTGAAGCATTTCCTTTCGCTCGCTCGTCCTCCACCTGAGCTCGCTCATGCCGCACTCGTTCAGTAGAATGACTCGCTTCTCGCGATGGAGACGCATTCGCGTCTCCGTCCTTCTTGCCACGGCGGTTCTTCTCGTGGCTGTAGGCGTCGCTACAGCTCAAGACCACGGAAACCACACAATGCGATCGCCTCGTCCACCGAGACAGGCGCCCACGCAGACTCCCACTCCCACTCCATCGCCCACAACTGAGCCGCCGCCTCCAAGCGCCGTGTTCGAGATCTTCCGGTACCTCGGCATCATCTTCCTGGTCGGAATGTCCGCGATCTTTTCTGGTCTGACGCTAGGGCTCATGGCTCTGGACAAGACCGGTCTCGACGTGATCATCGGCGCCGGCGAAGCCCCAGGAGCTACGGAGGAAGAAGAGCTCAATGCGCAGATGGCCAAGCGCATCATGCCCGTGCGCGAGAGCGGCAACCAGCTCCTCACGACGCTCGTGCTGGGCAACGTCGCCGTCAACAGCCTGCTTTCCATCCTCATGGCCGACCTCACGAGCGGCTTCGTGGGCTTCGTTTCGTCGTCGACGATCATCGTGATCTGCGGTGAGATCATCCCGCAAGCCGTCTTTTCCCGCCACGCGCTGCTTGTCGGATCGACACTCGTGCCGCTCGTGCAGCTTCTTCTCACTACCTTCTATATAATGGCAAAGCCCATCGCCATCGTCTTGGACAAGGTACTCGGAGCCGACGTCGGTACGATCTTCAGCAAGCGCGAACTGCAGAAGCTGCTGGAGATCCACGTGAAGCAGCAGATGCTGCATCCCAGCGAAGGCCACATCGTGCGCGGTGCGATGAGCTACCGGCAGAAGCGTGTGAGCAGTATCATGGTGCCGACGGACAAGATCTTCTCGCTTCCAATATCCTTTCCGCGTCGTTGGATGAGCTCCGACACCCGCGAGCAGCTCCTCACTCGAGTTCCTTAACCTGGTTTCTCTTTGTTTGTTACGCCAATACCATTCTCGACATGGAGACCGTCAAGCAGATCTACCAGACCGGATTCAGCCGCATCCCAGTGTACGACAAGGACCAGAACGACGTCATCGGCGTGTTTCTGGTCAAAGACCTCGTGATGATCGACCCGAAAGACGGCAACGTGCCGCTCTTTGACTTTGTGCAGGTCTTCGCCAAGGCCGCGCACCGCGTGTGGGCCGACGCGACGCTGGGCGACGTGCTCAAGGCCTTCAAGGGCGGCAACACGCACATGGCGCTGGTCTTCGACGTCAACAACACCGGACCGGTATGTTCGTTTCTCCACTGGATGGAGTCGTAGTGACGCTCATGCGATCGATCTTTGATTCGCAGGGCGATCCGTTCTACGAGCTCAAGGGCCTGGTGACGCTCGAGGACATCGTGGAGGAGATCTTACAGGACAAGATCGCGAACGAAGACGACTTGGACGAGGCCAAGCGGGAGCGCAAGCAGCGCGCCGACCGCATGACGATGGATTACGGTACGAGTATCCTCACTCTAGGCACTACTGTCTGTCTACTTGCCATGCCAACGAGACTCTCACGACTTGTGCTCCAGTGTGATCAAGCGAAGCGCTAGTTTCCGAGGCTATTTAGTTCGCCCGATGCTCGTACGTGTGGTGACGCCACTGGTAGAACGCGCGAAGTAATGCACTGTGAACGTGAGCCTGCTCCAGTTGCCGCCGTGCTCGCTCCAGTTGCTTGGTCTTGCTTTGAAGCTGCTGGTACAACCACACGCGGCTCTCTTTCGCTTCATTGAGCTGCACGATCACGCCTTCCAGCATCGCGATATTGCGTTGATTCAAGCGCCGACGCTCTTCTTCCAGCGCGCGGAGATGGGCGGGATGCTGCGGAACCTGCTGCGCCGTATGAACTTGGTGGTCGTTGTGATGATGCGAAACGACGGAGATCTCTTCGTGGAGGTGCCGTTCAGTGGCTACTTGTGTCTTGTGGTGATGCCGCTCGTGGTATTTGTCGATGATCGCCTGTAGTTCTGTGCAGTGGGTCTGGAGGCGGCTGAGCTGGGCCTCCCTCACGCGGATCTCCTCCAGCTTTTTGTCCATGGCGTCTCGCCACTGGCCGATCTGCTCGCTGCTTTGCAGCAGCAAGCGGATGAGCAGCTCAATGTTCATGACGCCAGTTGAACTGGTGACACTGGATGGAGCTTCTTCTGCAGACGAGCAGGCGACAGACTGAGACCTCACGGGCCATTGAACGGGCAACGGTTCGCGGCTTTCTTCGTTGGGCATCTTTCTCTCGTGGCACCATTGCCGCAGTAGCGTCACACACTCCCGCATCACGACTTGGAGCGACGTCGACACGTTTGCTGGTCGTCGGAGACCAGTGTCGTCGGTCGTGGCCTCCAGATCATCGTCATTCCCAGACTGAGAGAGGCTGGGATGGTGGATCAAGCCACGAGCCAACCCATGCCAGGCCACAAAGTGGCGTCGCAGCGTTCTCTCAAGCTCGGATCTTCGATGGAGCGCCATGCACTTTAGCCACAGGCGTTTTGCTGTCTTTTGGTGGTGGTCCGAGTTGGCTTTCCATCGGAGAAGCTGCCATTGAACATGTGCGTGGTCTCCTGCAGGCTTTACTGCTCGCTTTCTCAGCGTCGCCACCACCAATTTGAGAGGCCTTCGGGCTGCAAAACGCCACATCGCAGACCGAACGATGGATTCCCATCGCGCCGCGACTCGCTTTGATCGATCGGCTTCAATACGGCCAGCGTTTGTCGCTTTTACTGCCTGGATCTGACTTGAAACGATCGTAAGAAGGCCTCGGGCTCGGTCTCTGGCCATCAGCTTCCACGTCAGCGATGTGAATCTCTCCAGCACGGCGCGGCGGTGACGGAGACGCCGTTGGTTGCGATGAAGAGTTGTGACGACGCCTCGCCAAGTCCATTCCCGCAAGAGTTGAGAGGCGAGTCCGTTCCACTTGTCGGCCACGCGTTGCTTCACAGTGCTGCTGTCAACCTCGATCGTCTGGACGCATGCATCGATAGCTGCTGGGTTGGTGAGCTTCTTCGTGGGGGTTGCAGTGGACTTTGGCGTTGACTTGACATGAAGCATCGCGACAGAGCGATGGATGCGCGTGACGTGCCGACGCTGTTTAGTGTCATGACTGGATACGCGGGATTGGCTCAACCGCGTGGTACTCGCGCGGCGAATCGAGGCAGTTTTGGTCGTGGATGCGTCAGCCAGACCAAGATCTGCGGCTCTTGACGACAGCTCAGAGGTCTCAGGAGAATCGCACTCGTCTTCCGGGTTTGCAGCATCCTCAATTGACGCACTTGTGTGAGTGTCGTGGGACGTGCTGCTCGGAGCGTGGCCAGTCCCCGTCTCGCGTGGAGGATCTCGTGAAGTCTGGCAGCCAACGGATGCGACACTTCGTGACGATGCCACACGATGCCGTTGAATTTCATTCCAAGTTGCAACGGAGCGTGCAGAACGATCAGACACCACACGGAGTCGTTCGGCCGTCTTTTGCATGAGAGCTTCTATCAGACGCCACTGGGTGGTGAGGACGTGTTCAGTCGCCGTAAACTGGTCGACGATCAGGCCGAATACTTGACGCCTTTCGATGCCGACTGGGTAGGCGAGTCGTTCAGAACTGAGCGGAGAACGACTTGGATGTTGAGACGGAATCGAAGGGTTGCTGCCGGCTTGACTGAGTTGGTCTCGGTTCTCCTCACTATAATCGCCCCGCGTAGAATCGTTCTTGACTTCCAGCAAAGCCGTCTTCACGGTTACATATCTCTCCATCATCGAAGGTTCGGGCATTGTTATGCTCGAGCTGCTCTGCTCGCCGTCGAAGCGCGAGAATCTAGCTGTTTCTTGAGCATGAATCACTGGAGTCGACCGAATCATAGCGGCTGGTACGACAGTATCTTCTGGGTAAACAGTGGAGACGTGGTTCGCCACAGATGACGTCGTCACACTCGACTTTGTCGCCGATCTCTCGTCTCGGGCGGCGTCACATTCACCGAAACTGGCATCGTGCAGTCCGATTTGCGATTGGAACATCGCCACGCCGTCACCGTGCGACGTGAATGATTCGTTGAACGATTCGTGTGCGAGATCCTCAAGCGAGCTTGCTTCATGAACCCTCGTAGGGGCGACGTGCCGCGACGATAGTGATTCAAGGCTCGCGGCGCTGTCGTTGGCGTCTGAGTAGACCCAGTCTTGCCGCCAGCCACGTCCCATCGCGTTGTCGAGCCCGTCAATGTCAAGACTTCCACTTGGGTCTTCGGCATCTCTTGTCAATTCGGTAGCTGGTACACCTGTTGATCGATTCATGAGTGCGTTACTTGGTGTTGTTTGTGTCGGGACAGCACGCATTTCGATGCGGATCGTGGGTGATTCCTCTGTCTCTGTGGATACACTGCGTTGCTGTCTGCAGTGCATGGACGATAGTGACGCTTGGGTCGATGTTATCTGTGATGATCCCACAAGCTGCACCCTTGCGGCTGCCTGGCGTCTCATTTGTTGCGCTTGAACTTCCGTTGCAGCCTCCGCAGCAACAATCAGTCGTTTGTCAAAAACTGAAAGCCGCTCCGTCAATCGCTGCAGCGTGTTCTCGACGATCCGGTCATGCGCTGCCAGAAATCCGTCGACAGTAATAGAAGCATTCTCGATTGCCTCTCGGTGTCGCTGCTGCACGTCTTCCACTTCCTCTACGTGTCTAGCGTGCTGAGCTTGCAGCTCTGCCTCCGCATCGTGCGAATATTGCTTCACTCGCTCGACTTCGCGCCTCAGTACACTGTTGTCCGCTTGAAGAACCCCGATCTCGACGAGGTGATCAGCTCGGTCCGACTCTCTCACCTTTATGTTGTTGGCTGCCCTGTCGTGTTCTTCACGAAGCCTCTTCAACTCGCCTTCGTACACCACAACTTGAGCCTTCAGCTTGGTTAGCTCCTTCATCACCGCCTGTCGTTCGTCTTTGAGATCCTGCATCTCAGCCGTCATCTTGTCGGCTCGCTGCAGCAACCGTTCCTTGTCCTCCGCCAAAAGCCGGTAGTTTTCTCGCAATTGGTCCAATGCCGCATTCGTCAGTTTGGCTGCTTCTTCAACTTCAGCCTTCGCATTCACGACGCCGTGGTACTTGCTCATCCACATCAAAATCGTCGTCTTGGTCTCCGATAACTCGTGCGTGAGAGTCTCGATTTGCTCTTGGCTGGAGATCGCAACGCCGTCTCGATCGCGCTTGTGTCGATCTGCGGACTCCTGGAGTTTGTCAACCAACGCTCCACTCTCGTGCAACCGGTTCTGGAACTTGATCGCCTCAGCCTGCGAGTCGGCCAACTGAAGCTCAAGTCGTTGGCACTCTTCGTATTGGCGCTGCAGGTCTCTCTTCATCTCAGCAGCTTGATTCACGCGCTGTTGCTGCTCAGTCAACAGCTCTTCAAGTCGCTTCGCTTGGACTGAGCGTTCTTCTTCCGACCGATCCAGACGGCCTTCCAGCTCTGCCACGTACTGCTGCCGTTGCTGAAGAGAAGTGCGAGCCTCCTGCAAGTTGCGAACGACTGCCTCGCGGGAAGCCCTCTGCTCGTGGATCTTCTTGTTCAATGCGCTGATGCTGGCTTCGCGCTTGGACAGTTCACGCTCCAGTTTCGTAACGTCGGCCTCGCCATTCCTCAACGCTGCTTGAAGCCGGCTTGCTTCAGCTGCGACTTGATCCAGACGTTGCTCGAGATCCCGCTTTCCCGATGAAGCCGCCTCAGACGTTGCTGTTGCTTGGTCGCGTGCCAGTCGCAGCCGTGACGTTGTGGCCTGGAATTGCGTAATCTGGTCACGGGCAGCCTTCAAATCCTTCTTCATTGATCGCAGCTCCTCGTCCGCTGATGCCAACGCAGTCTCCGCCTCCACAGACTTGGCCTTGGCGACTGTACAGTCGTCCTGGACACCTTGAATCTCCTGCTTTAGCTTGGAAAGCTCCACTCGCGCTGAATCACGCTCACTGTGTAGACTCTCGACTCTCAGTCTCATCCGTTGCAGCTCGCCTTCCAGCGCCTCTTGGACGTTTCGGTGGTCTTGCTTCTCTTGACCACTACGCTCGCGCCAGCTCTCCAGGTCCTTCAGCTGCCGCTGCAGTTGATCGACTTGTCGATCGTGGTTGCGTTGCTGCGTCTCTCGTAACGTCTCGAACCGGAGCTTCTCGTCCGAGATTTCCTCCACCATCTTGCGCAGCTCCTCCTGCTTCTGCTTGGACGCCATCAAGGCAGAGGTGAGAGCCGCGTGCTCCCGCTTCATGTGCAAGCGGTCCTTCTCAGCCTGGACGAGTGCGTTCTCGTCTGCTGCGCACTGAGCGCGAAGCTGCTTGAGCTCCGACTGGCACTCCACCAGCGTCCGCGTGTGGCGTCTGCACTGTTCACACTCGCGCGGAGCCATCGTCGCTAAATGACTCGGTAGCAAGATGGAATCTCGACGGAAGTCCTCGTCGTCGCGGCTTGAGGTCATCGTCATGCCCGACAGACTCGTGGCTGGATCTCGGCTGAGTCTTCTGTCGTGTTGACCCAGCGTGGTCTCTAGCTGGGCGACCTGCTCCTGAAGAATGCGCAGGTTGTGGTCCGGATGAGAGGATAACTGCAGTTGTAGCTGGTGGATAGCGTGGCGCGGCCCGCCGTCGTTTCCATCGGTGCCTCTCTGCTCACTTGATCGCATCGCGTCGCTCTGGAGCTGTTCGTTCTCGGCCCGCAGTCGCACGATCTCCTTCTTCTGCTCCTGGATCGTCTCCCACGCGAACTGCAGCGAGGCTTCATTGTGGAGCGAATCCGCAAGCCCCTGGGCTTTCGACTGAGCCAGTTCCTGCAGGAACTCGTCCCTCAGGAGCCGTTGGAGTTCACGCAGCCGTGCGTCCTCGCCTGCGCCTTCCTTCACTATCCGCCGCAGCTCGGCTTCGTCCTGCTTCAGCGTCGCTCTCAGCCCGCGCAGCGTCTCCACGTTCTCGACTTCCTCCAGCACAATTGTCTCCGTTTCCGCTAGTCGAATGGAAGCCACGCACGCGAGCAGCTCCTGGACCATGGCCTCGGCGATGACCTCACGTGGCGACGCCGTCGTCCTCTTTACCCGTTCTCCCACAGGCAGCAGATCACCTGCAGCACCTTGGAGCTCCTGCATTCGTGCCTCACACACGCGGCTCACGGCGCTCATCCACAGCGTGCTCGTGGCGTCGTGCTGGTTGGAGGGCGTGCGCTGCTGGTGCTGGCGGACGAATGCCAGCACTTCGCGCACGAGCCGCAGCAGCAGCGCTCTGCAGCGCTCACTGTCGTGGGACGGCGCGCCATTCGAATGGGAAAAAGACGCGTCGTCCAACACCATGCGCCGCCGCATAGACGCCCAAGACGCGACGCTAGACGCCATAATGGCGGAGTTGCTTCCTTCCAGGCTTTGCGCCTTGAGGGCATTACTAGCAGGTTTTGAAACTGAAGGAGAAAATCATGCAATCTTTCGTTTATAGCACCTAATTTTGCAAAATATGCTTTTTGATAACCCTAAAATGTGAAGAAATCATTATTGACAGCGGGTTTTGCTAATGCTTGCGTGTCCTTTCAGGATCGCATTTCAACTGACAGCTATCCGCAGCATTCCAGCCAACGTCCCTCAATGTCACTAGAGCTACATGAGCGATTGGCTGATGACGACGACGAGCAGTACGAGTGCCACGCCACCAGCGTCGACCGCGGCGAGGGACACGCTGCTGTGATTGGATCGGGCCGCCTTGGGCACTGCGACGGGGCTGCTCACCGGGCGGCAATGCATCGGCCCTACGGAATCTGCACGTTTGGACAAGGCGGGGCGACTGCGCTTGTCTTCACCGACTGTTATGTACGTCTATGTGAATTGGCATGCCCGCTCTAAAGAGCTATAACCACTGAAAGATTGCTGTCGCTCGTCCAGAACAACGCCATTCGGCTCGTTGTGAATGCCGACCACCCAACCACGAGTAGGGTTTGCACAGTCGAGAACTCCGGACTCCTCAAGCCCAAGGGACTGTGCGTTTCAGACGACCACCGATATCTGTTCGTTTGTGATACGGGGCACCATCGCATCAAGTTCGCAGCGCTTCCACCTTCAAGAAGTGCATTCGAGACCAACGACGGCGCATCCAGATCCAGCGAGTATCTTGCGCGCAATGTGGAGGTGTTCTCGTTTGCCGGAAGTGGTGAGAAGACTTGGAAAGATGGCCCCGTTCAGCAAGCCGGCTTCAATTCTCCTGGCGGTGTATGGGAGTGCAGCGATGGCACGATCGTCGTCGCAGACACAGGAAACCACTGCATCCGAGCGATCCGCCGATCGATGCGTCTAGGTGGCGGACTCGTCGTCGCGACTATTGCAGGTGGGATGCGTACGCAGACTCAGCTCCCCAGTGGTCAGTCGCGAGCAGGACACCGAGACGGAGACGGGTGTGACGCGTTGTTCAGGAGCCCTTCTGCCATCATAGAGGGGCCCTTTGGCGAGTTGCTGGTCGCCGACACGATGAACCACTGCATTCGCGCACTCGTTCCGACCACTGGAAGCAACGCGGAACGTTGGACAGTTTCCACTGTGTGCGGTCGCCCTCAACGCAGTGGGTACATCGACGGAAGCTGCTCGACAGCACTGTTTTGCAAGCCGGTCGCGTTGAGTCGAGGCCCCAACAAAACCATTTTCGTGTCCGACGCAGGCAACAAGTGCATTCGACAGTTTGGATCGAGTGGCGTGTTATCTTCAAGGCCTACAGCGAGAACACATCTGCCTTACACGTGGGTCCGCTCCATTGATAGCGATGGTGGCGTCATTCGTCCAGTATTCCAGCGCCAAGCGCGTGCAGAAGATCGGGTGGTGCTGGGAATCACGTACACGACAGATGGGGGACTGTGGCTGTGCAACAGCGCAGGCAATGTGATCGAGCATGTGCCAGTCTCCAAAGACACCATGAAAGAACCCCGGATTCATCAAAAGATCCAGCGCTCTATGAGTAGTGCGACTCTCGGGGGAAACACAGCAATGTCGGACAACAGTGTCAGCGACAACAGCTCGATCTGCAGTGGGTATACCGCCTCCAGTTCAGCTTCCGCGAGGTCGGTGTGCTCCCGGTTGCTTTGGTGGCTACCTGAGTAACAAGGAGCTCATTCCTTTGCCAACACAGCGAAGAGTCCTCGTCGAGCTCTCCCTACAAGTTTCCGCGAGATACTGACTCGTTAAAAGTGCGGGGCAGATCAGCAAGGACTGACGCGGTAAGTTTGAGTTTCAAAGCGTGCATCTCAGGAGCGAGGGGCTTGCTCACTGGGTCGTCGACTGAAAGCTGGGTCGGCAGAACGCGACGCTGCGGCAACAGAACACTTCTTTGCGTCGATTGCTGGAGAAAACGCTGGCAGAGGTTCGTCTGTGCGGGATACCACCCGCAAGAGGATCGACTTCTGCTCGCTGACCAGTCGATTGCACGCTTGCTTCCGTTAGATTGTCAGTGTCACCAACTCGGTGAACGACGTCCGCTCGTCCACGCCAACACACGAAAGAAGGCGGCGTGAAGCCCTTCGACCTGTCCGTTCTTCGATTGCATTACGTTCAACCCTTCGCACGGGAGTCGAGTAGCTCACGTGGTGCATTGACGAGATTTGACGCGTTGTGGCTGCAATTGAATCAGGCTCGACACAAACAACAGTAATGATTGAGTGGCAACACTGCAGTAGATCACGGTAGCCAACAGATTTGCGTCGCTCCTTCGCTCTCCTAGTCCAGCTTCACGATCGCGACGCGCGTGAGCTTCGACGCATTCTCCAAAATACGGATCTGGTCGACGACGGTCGCCGGGTCCACAAGCAGCGGCGTTCCGTGCTGGATCGCATCGGCCACGTTCGCGTAGTAGACCTCGTAGCTGCCCTTGAGGCTGGGAAGGACCTCCGCAGACGCCTCATTGCCGCCCGCAGGAATGAACTTGGCGAACTGCGACTCTGGCTCCTGGCCCCACGTGGCATCGCCAGGACGAAGTCCGTCACGCAGCGACTGCTCCTGCACGTCTTCACCGAACTTCTCCAGGCGGCCCTTGGAGCCCACGACAATGTACTTGGGTCCGAGCTCCTTCATGAGCATGCCCGCCGTCGCCACGACCTGGAGCTCTGGCTTCTGCGCGTACTTGAACTGAAGGCGGAAGTAGTCGTCGTTGCTCGATCCCGCCCGCTGGATCTGGACGTCAGCGTCCACGCTATCGGGCTTCCCGAAGAGCTGCAGCGCCTGATCGACGAGGTGGGCGCCAAGGTCGTAGAGGTTGCCTCCACCCGCCGCGGTCTCCTTCCAGTAGCCCTTGAGCGTCGGACGGTAGCGGTCGAAGTGGACCTCAAAGTGGGAGATCTCCCCCAGCTTACCGCTTTCGATCGCTGCACGAATGGTGCGGAAGTCTCCATCCCAGCGGCGGTTCTGGAACACGCTGAACACGACGCCGTTTGCCTTCGCGATCCGCACGAGCTCCTCCGCGTGCGCCGCCGTGATACACAGCGGCTTGTCCACGACGACGTGCTTCTTGGCCTCCATGGCCTGCTTGGCTTGCTCGAAGTGGACGCCCGTGGGCGTGGAGATGACCACGAGATCGATGGGCGCCGCCAGCAGCTCGTCCATGGAGCGCACGACCGCGGGCGTGGGCTTGAGCGCCTCCTGGCTCTTGTTGGTGCTGCGCTCCAGCACGTGCGTGATGGCGAAGCGCTGGGCGCTCTGCAGCAGCGGCGCGTGGAAGACGCTGGAGCCCGTGCCGAAGCCCACGAGGCCCACGCGGATCAGCGGCTGTGTGGTAGCAGAAGCACCAGTCGCCATGGTGTGTGTGTCGTCGGTGTTGTGTGCGCTGCTTGGAGGATTCGGCAATGGCGCCTTTCGACCAAGAGCGCTGAGTTGGCTCGCGGGTGATTGGGTGATTGGAGCTGGTCATGAGAATGACGGTGATATTACGTGCTGCTTGGTTCGCGTAGGCCATGACGCGTCATGCGTGCCTTACCATGTCTGTGGTGGGGCTATGGCCATCGCCTGTACGCACAGCGTCGAATGAGAAAGGCGCCAAGGGTCTGTTTTGTGAATATGCATCAATCTCAATTCATCTTGTGATTGTTCATGTCGTATTGGCTCAGTGCCAGCACCACGACGAAGTTGGGCAGGGAGGTGACCAAGGGCCTAAAGATCGACATGGAATAGTCGAGTACATGCGAGGCAGAACCGTCTAGTGCCAGTAGCCAGCCTGCACCATGATCTCCGGGTACAGGTTGTGCCACTCGGCCACGAGAGGCTGGTACAGGTCGTTGTGCGACTGCGAGAAGGCCACGGGGTCCTAGAGAGCGGCAAAAACAACATCCGTCAGCATTCATAAGCAGGTGAATCAACAGCGAGATAGACGAATGCGTCGTACCTCGGCGAAGCACACGAAGATAGTCGCGACCGAGCTGTCGACCACCGACAGCGGGATGATCGCGACGCCCATGCCGATGAACAAACCGAGGATGCCGAAGAAGACTACAATAAACGAAGGCAAAGTCAGCAAGATGGACCAAAAGAATCAGTCACGAAGACCTGTACGTACTGGAGCTGTTGCTGAAGTCCACGAGGTCTCCGTAGTAGCCCAGTGCCGCGCCAGCGCCAGCGCAGATGAGACCCACGCCAAAGGCCGCGAAGCCCAGCACGTTGCCGATGAGATCATCGTTGATGATGGCATCGAAACCACGCTGGTTGAAGAGCTGGAACACGGCCTTGCCGGCCTGCGTGAACTTGTAGCCGTAGATGCCGACGTACACAAACGCCCAGCGGTTGATGTACTCCATAATGGACTGCAAGCAGCCCAAAAGGCACTCGGCAATGCAGCCTGCGAAGCTGCCTTCCTCACGCGCCTGCTCGGCGAGCGAACGCAGCGCCTGGATGATCGCGACGATCAGCGAGCCGAAGCAGATCGAGCCGAACGACGTGGTCATGGCACGGCGAAGGGACGAGCCGGTCGCACCCGACGACTCCGAGCTGTACCAGAACGTGGCGACAGTGCCCGAGATGGCCGTGTGCGGCACGTTCTTGAACACCTGCAGGCCCCAGTAGAACGACACGAGCATGAAGAAGTACGCCGCATAGTTGGCGCCCGACTGGTTCTGGAAGCCCGTCGACGAGCTGGACGAACCGTAGCAGCGCTTGTACGAGGCAGAGCCGTAGTACTTGCACGAGTACGACGCGCAGTCCGAGTTGGCCACACACGCCGCACCGCTCGACGAGCCGAGGGCGTTGTCCGACTTGAGCTGGTTCGCGACGCCGAGGAACGCCAGCGCCCACACGACGACCCACGCGATCTGGACGACCGTGAAGAGGATCGCCACGAGGTACGTCGACCAGTGCTTGGAGATCGCGGCAGCCGCGACGCGCAGGTTGGCGACGGCGAACGGAATGCGGTGCGCGACGGCGCGCGCGTAGCAGAAGCTGATCGCGAAGAAGATCAAGCCGATGACGCCGAGCGCGACGCTGCCGATGGCGAAGCCCAGCGCCGCAATCGCGCCCGTGAGCGCGACGTTGAACCACAGCGTGAACACAATCATGCAGTGCGCGTAGGCGGTGATGAGCTTGACGGAGGCCAAGCCGAGCACAATCGCGAGCACGGCCATACCGACGGAGATGACAATGGTGGTGCGCGTCTCCTTTGGCGTCAAGAACTCGCTACCGGACGAGCTGGACGAGTCGTCGTCCGTCTTGATGTTGTCGAGGCCCCACATGACCATGAACACGACAATGGCGCCAACGTTCGCGAGGAACAGCAGAGCGAACGGCAAGTCGCGACAGCCTGCGGGCGGCGCACTCTCGGGCTTGAGCGTCGTCACATCCTGCGCGCTGTTGCCCGCGTTGTGGTGGAGAGTGGGCTGCGCGTCCGGCATGGTGTAAGGCTGCGCGGCGTACACTGGCTGCGCGTAGGTCTGCGGGTGCTGTCCGTAGCCCTGTGGTTGTCCGTAGCCGGTGGGCTGCGCGTATCCCTGTCCGTAGTATTGTGGCTGCTGCTGCTGCTGCTGCCCGTAGTAGGCGCTGCCGCCGCCAGGCTGCTGCTGTTGCTGCCCGTACATGTTACCCACGTCCACGGTGGCGAACGCCTGATTCAGCGAGATATTTTCAATGGAGCTTCCTACACTGGGCGGGTCTGCTCGCGTCTCGACAAAACAACGGGCGGAGCAGGAAAATCAGGGCGTTGCTGGACCGTAAATTACATGGCGTCAGGCGACTTACGGAATTTTTTGAGGACGGGATAGGGGAGCCAATGGGTTCATTCCAGGAGTCTGTTCAGAGCTTTTGGGTCCATCGCGAATTCCGATACACTTTTGCACTCTGGTGGAAGAAACCAGCCGTTGGACAGCTGTCGGTATTTTACTTGCGAATCTCCTACCCACACAAAAATGACGGAGTGTACCAAATTGTGACGAAATATTTGCGACGAGGTCACAGTTTGTGATGATGCTTTTTTCTTACCGTACTGCGACATGCGTGCAGCTCAACTGCATTCCAGAAGCTCGTCACTGGAACCACAACGAAGAGGCTTGGATTGTGGACCCAACAACATCGAGAACCCACCCCTGCAGTACCAAGGAGGGCCCGACACAACAGCGCCCAAGCAGAGGGCTGTGCCCATTCGGCGTCGCCGAGAAGCCATTCATGTGCCATCATCATGGTTTCACAGAGTCCATAGGGGACTGAGCATGGCTTTTGTGCATCGACCAACCACGGCAGCCATCACGACCACTCTTCACCATCATGCTGTGCCGGGGAACTCTTTCTGTCCAGCTCCATACACAGCAAAGGCTTTGGGACACACGCTTCAGAGCATCACAGCATCCGGCTTCAACTTGTCGGTAACTTACCCGAAATTTATCTGGATCCTTCTTTTACGTGGTCCACTTAGTTTATCATATTCCGCCTACATTAGGGCGCGCTTCCGCATCAACCTTCAGCAATCGAAAATTGAGCTGCGGAATCCAGGAGCGACAGCAGCATGTTCCAGATCCGCGTGCAGCCGCTGGCTGTGGATGGCACCACCGACTTGGAGGAAGAAGCCAAGGCAGAGTACACAACGGCCGAGGACCAGCTCTTCGAGCAGGAAACTGCTGCAGTCGCGGCGTCCGGAGGCGCGAGCTTCCTCACAGGCAACCCGCAGGTCCGCGTATCCACAGGCAAACTGCGCTTCTATCGGCCTGATCGGCCCTATGACCACGGCAATGCAGCGCTGCACAGCCTCCCGACGGAGCGCAACACGTTGCTGTGTATCGTTACAGTGCCGTCGCACATGTCGCCAGTGGAGCTGCTCGAGTTCACGGCTGGTTTCCGCGACGACATCCAACTGGTGCGATTCCTCAAGGACCCTGAACGCAGCAATTGCATGGCGCTGCTGCAATTCCACTCGCAAGAGCGTGCGGACCAGTTCTTTCTGGCGCATAATGGCACTTACTTCAACTCGATTGAGCTCGAGCGCTGCAAGATCGTGTTTGTCAAGAGCATCGAGTTCGACCCGATGGAGCCCGACGTGTCGCCGGCGCTTGAGCTCAAGGCCGAAGAGAAGAAGAGCGACGCCGGCGGTGAAGATGCAGTCGATAGTGACCAAGCGGGTGAGATGCGGAAGCTGTTTCCACCGCCACCGCCGGGCATGACGGAGATCCCGACGTGCGCAGTATGTCTGGACCGCTTGGACGCGTCGGCCTCCGGTATCCTCACTACGCTATGCAACCACTCGTTCCACTGCGACTGCCTGTTTCGTTGGGAGGGATCGAGTTGCCCAGTGTGCCGCTACAGTCACGGAGACATCGGCTCGGCATGTGAGGTGTGCCAGACAACGGACCACTTGTGGATCTGCTTGATCTGCGGCCACGTCGGCTGCGGCCGCTACTCCGGAGAGCACGCCAAGCAGCATTACCAAGAGACGATGCACACGTACTCGCTTGAGCTGGAGACACAGCGTGTGTGGGACTACGCCGGTGACGGGTTCGTCCACCGTCTCATTCTGAACAAGCAAGATGGTAAGTTCGTCGAGTTCCCGAGTCCGCAGACTTCCAGTGGCGAGCGTTCGCAGCTTCCACCGCCAACCGATGCAGAGATCGAAGAAGGAGAGCACCGCAAGCTCGAAAAGCTCGCCCATGAGTACAACTTCCTGCTCAAGAGGTATTGCGATCTGCGTGTATTCCTTGGTAAGAGCAAGACTGACGTTGTGGTATTCGTTTGGCTAGCCAACTCGAAGAGCAGCGTCTCTTCTACGAGCGACGCCTCGCTAGCGCGCACGAGAGCGATCGCCATCGCGTGGTCGCTGCACTGGAAAACGAGAAGAAGGCTCTGAAGAAGACCAACGAAATGCTCACCGAGAAGACCAAGAAGCTGGAAGAAGAGCTGAATTTCGTGCGGTACGTCAAATATCTGTTCGACCAAGTGCGTCGCGTCGGCACGAGTCGCCAACTGACTGGTTTCCTGCTTTGTTTTCTATCTCTATAGAGAACTTAACAGGTCGCTCATCGAGAATCAGAAGCAGTGGAAGGAACAAGTGCGTGTGCTGGAGGAGCAGAACGAGCGCATGGAGGGCAAGACGGCCGAGCGTATCGCCGATCTGGAAGGCCAAGTGCGAGATCTGATGTTCTATCTGGACACGCAGAGCAAAGTCGAGCAGAGCAGCCACCGCGAGGATATCCAGGTACGATAGTGTTCCCCTGTGAACATTTGCAGTGAATCGCTGACGCAGTGTGCTGGGTTCAAAGGGAGGCACGATCCAGATTGAGGCTCGACCAGCCCGAGGCGAGACCACCCAGAGCGCCCAGCGCAAGACGAGAAAAAAGAAATAGATCATCTCGACGTGACGGGGGTCATCCATCGTCCACAGATATTTAATTCACAGTAGCTACAAGAATCACAGTCACAGTCACACTTGCCTTTGACATCAAAAACCAGGGATCGAGCACGTGGATATTGCTTTAGGATCGGCTTGGAAGAATGCCGGCGTACTCGTCGATTCCTAGTGCGACGTTGATGTTCTGCACGGCCTGCGTGGCCGCGCCCTTGAGCAGGTTGTCGATGGTGGCGATGACCACCAGTCGGCCGGTCTTCGGGTCGATCTGGAAGCCGCCGACCGTCACGTGGTGCTGTAACGCGTTGTCCTTGACCAGTGGCATCGACGGAGAGACCTTGACGAGCTCCTCGCCAGCGTAGAACTCAGTGAAGAGCTCGTGGATGTGCTTCTCCGTGAGCGACGTGTCCTGGAGCTGCGTGGAAATCGTGAGGTGGATGCCCTGGAAGAACGGCGCGACGTGAGGCATGAAGCGCACGGGCGTCTGGAGCTGGTGGCTCACTTCGTTCTCGTGGATGTGGTTCACCGACTTGTACGCCATGATGTTGTCCTTGAGCACGTTCAGGTTGTTGGCGTTCGAAAGACTGGTACCGGCACCGCTGTAGCCCGAGACGCCGAACACGTGTGGAGGAATCACAGTGTCCAGCAGCGAGTTGCCACCGTTCACACTTGGCTTACCGCCGAGCAGCGGCATGAGACCGACCTGCGTGCCAGTGGCGTAGCAACCAGGGTTGGCGATGTGCGTAGCACCCTGGAGACGCTCACGGCCCTGTGGAGCCTCTGGCAGACCGTACGTCCAGGCCTCGTTGAAGCGCTGGTCAGCGCTCACGTCGATGATGACCTTGTCCTTGCGCTTGAGGCCGTCAAGCACACTGGCGTACTTCTCGCAGTGGCCGTTTGGCAGCGCCAAGATCCACACATCGACGCTGTCGGCGAACTCGGACGTCGGGATCTCGTCCAGGCCGAGAGCGCAGAACTCCAGGTCGTCGTGGATGTTGAGACGCGACGTGAACTCGGCCACTGGAATCGCTGGCTTGTTGGTGTGCGGGTTGAGAGGTGGCGCCTGCGCGATCTCCACGACCTTCTGGCCCACGAGCGCACGCGAGCTGGCGCACACAAGCTTCAGGTGCGGGTGGTGGCCAATCAGGCGGATGATCTCGCGGCCGACGTAGCCTCGCGCACCGATGAGGCCGACGCGGAACTTCTTGTGGGCCGAGGCGACGGCCGCAGCAGCGGCAGGGGTCTCCTGGACAGGACCACCGCGGATGCAGACCGTGCCGGTGCTGCAGCTGCTCAGGATCTCGCGCGAGAGCGCGGAGGCCGACGTGAGCGCGACCGACGAGGACGCCGGCAGGTTCTGCAGCAGCGCGTTGATCTCGTTGAGCTTGAGGAGCGTGCCCTGGCGACCCGTGTAGTCTCGCGACGCCATGCGCGCGTAGTCGTTGGTCATGTTGATCTCCTTGAGCTTGGTGCCATCGTCCTCAATCCAGCCGCCCTTGGCGTTGATGAAGATGGTCTTGTACGGCTGCAGGTTGATCGCAAGCTCACGCGCCGCGACATCGGCGTTCACGTTGAGCGTCTGCCCGTCGTAGCTCTCACCCAGGCATGACAGCACTGGGATCTGGCCGAGAGCAATCGCCGACTCAACGCTCTCACCGTGGATCTTGTTCACCTGGCCGACGTAGCCGTACACATCGAGGTCCTTGAGCTGGGCCTCGAACACACCGCTCGTGATCGGACGCGCTGGAGCTCCAGCAGCCACAAGCGCATCGATGAGCTTGCGGTTGGCCTTGAGGAAGATCTTCTTGGCGATCGCAAGCGTGTGCTTGTCCGTCACGCGGTTGCCCATGACGTACTGCGGCTCAATGCCAGCACGCGCCAGCTCCGCGTTCATCTGCGGGCCTGCACCGTGCACGAGAATAGGGAACAAGCCCGCCTCCTTGAGGAAGATGAGCGAGTTGACCAGCGTGTCGAGCTCATTCTCGATGACCTCGCCGCCGATCTTGATCACCGTCGTGCGCGTGACGCCTGGCGTGCCGTAGACCTTGAGGTATTCCTCAATGTCCTTTGGCGACGACACGATCTTGAGCAGCTCGGTCGTGATGTCCTTGGCCGTCTCGGGCTTGCTGGTCGCGAAGCCGCGGGTGTGGGCGGCGAAGCCAGCAGCGGCGCTGTTGGCGACGGCGCGCGTGGCCACAGCAAGCGCGGCGCCGGCGCGTGGCTTGGCGGACGCAGAGCGGGCAGCAGCGGCGGCGGCGGTGGAGGCGGCACGCGCCGCGGCGACGCGCACAACTCGCTGGACAAGCATCGTCGGTCGGTCTTGCGCAGAAGCGGAAATGCTCGGGCGCACGAGCCGTCGGAAAACCAGTCAAAGACACACACAGGCGGCAAGCAGCACAGGCACGGCCGTCAGACGCGCGACTCGCGTGCGTCGGTCGGGTCCAGAGGAGATGGAGCGGCCGTTGAGACTGACGATTGAGCTTGGCTTTTCAGACCAAGAGGTGGGACCTGTGAGAGTTGATATTTCATCCGGTTAAGTACGATGCGTCGTTTGGGCAATCATCAGCCTCTATGCAAAGCTGAAGATCTTTTTCTGAGGAAAGGCGATGTGCAATCCGCTTCACTTGGCTGCGTGCGCACGTCACAGACAGCAGCAGTGAATGGACCAACGCACGCCGCCATGTTGTCGCAACGGAGATCAACTCCCACTGCACGATGGAAGAGGGAGGGTGCCGTGGGCATTGCGATCTTCCGGTCATGTCAGCTCGATGTCCATTCAAATGCTATTCTATTCTAGTCTCGACACAAACTCTATTCTAAACGCCATGCTGAGAAAACCACACTGTCCACCTCGCCCAGCTGCCTCCACCCCACACGGTGTATCACAGAACTGTAGAACTGTAAAGAACAGAGTTGCCTGGTGATCACCTTGAAACCACACGCGCGTTCCGCACGCACCGTGCTGACGGCAGCGTATGGAACCTCCATGGTGAAGATCCGCGACATGCTCAGCGTGCAATAGTCGCGTCGGCCAGTCGATGGCTGCTGCTGGCCAGTCGTTCCTCTTGCAGGTCGGATCCGCACTCACAGCCCCTGCGCCGAAATCTCAGCAGCTCCGTCGACGTGCCGGTGGCTGAATATTCTCGTGGCCCGCAGACACGCTCGCTGGAGAGAGACGAACTCAAAACAGAAAGGCAACCGCACCGTACGTCGCGCCGTGGACAGAGAGTCAACGCCTAACCAGCTCACCAGCCACCACCACAGCAACCGAAGCCATTTCAGCCCTAGCGGGTAAAGAATGATCTTGTGGTGAACAGCTCCGGTGAGTGCTGAATCCCCGCAGCACTCTATACCCTGTCCAATCAGGTACCAAAACTCAGCGCAGCCATCGTCTCCCCGAGAAACTTGATAGGATTTATGGATCACAAGCTTCCCCGCGTTATATCTTCGCAAACGGCGACCTGAGCTGCTGGAGAGTTGTGCAAACCGCCCTGCGAAACCTAATTCGTATCTTTTGGAGGCGTCATTGCGCATGCCTTTCCGGCCCACGACGCAACCTCGATCCGTTCGTTCCTGCAGCTCCCGCCGGCGCCTGCGACTGGTCCGGCCACCACAAACCAACGCGGTTGAATCTGGAAGCTCGCCAGGAATTCATTTCGCAACTGGCGCCTGCACGGAAACCCACCCTTCCACCATGTTGCGCCTCTCTTCGTCCGTTCGAAAACGCACGCCGCTGCAGCACGCGAGCGGCGCTCGACTGCTGCAGCAGGCGCGCTCCAAGGTTACGCGCACGCTGGGCCCGCGCTTCGAGACGCCCGCCGTGCTCGAGTTCGAGGACGGCTCGCGCTTCCACGGCGTGTCGTTCGGCGCGCCCAAGTCCATGGCCGGCGAGGTGGTCTTCACCACGGGCATGGTGGGCTACCCTGAGGCGCTCACGGACCCGTCGTTCAAGGGCCAGATCCTGAACATGACGTTCCCGATGATCGGCAACTACGGTGTGCCCGACACCAAGGCGCTGGACGAGTTCGGACTCAACAAGTTCATCGAGTCGGACCGCATCCACGCCGCCGGCATGATTGTGCAGGACTACTCGGCGCACCACTCGCACTGGAACGCCGCGTCGTCGCTCAGCGACTGGCTGGCCAGCGAAGGCATTCCCGGCATTGCGGGCATCGACACGCGCGCCATCACCAAGAAAATCCGTGCGAGTGGCGCCATGAAGGGCCGCATCATCGTCGAAGGCAGCGACCAGCCAGCGTTTGTCGACGTCAACGAGACCAACCTCGCGGCGCTCGTGTCCACCAAGGAAGTGCGCGTGTTCGGCAAGGGCAACCCGCTCAAGATCTTGGCCGTGGACTGCGGTATCAAGTACAACATCATCCGCTCGCTCGTTTCGCGTGGCGCAGAGGTCAAGCTCGTGCCGTGGAACCACGACATCGCGGCGGAGAAGGGCAACTACGACGGCTTATTTATCAGTAACGGCCCGGGTGATCCGGCCTCGCTCGTGGAGACCACGGAGCAGCTGCGTCGTGTGCTCGAGGCACAGGGCGACGACGTCAAGCCGATCTTCGGTATCTGTCTGGGCAACCAGCTCATGGGCCGTGCCGCCGGTGCGCCGACCTACAAGCTGCCGTTCGGCAACCGTGGCCAGAACCAGCCAGTGAACAACCTCAAGACGGGCCAGAGCTACATCACGGCCCAGAACCACGGCTACGCGCTGGACGGCAAGAAGCTGCCGAGCGAGTGGGAGGAGCTGTTCGTGAACGGCAACGACGGCACGAACGAAGGCATCATCCACAAGACCAAGCCGTACTTCACGGCGCAGTTCCACCCAGAGCACTGCGGTGGTCCGACCGACACGGAGTTCCTGTTCGACGTGTTCCTCGACGCCGTGCGCCGCAAGGAGACTGGTCCGATCTCGAGCCTCGTGCAGCGTCCTGAGGTCATCCGTCCTCAGGTCAAGAAGGTGCTCGTGCTCGGCTCCGGTGGTCTCTCGATCGGCCAGGCGGGTGAGTTCGATTACTCGGGCTCGCAGGCCATCAAGGCGCTGAAGGAAGAGAACATCGAGACGATCCTGATCAACCCGAACATCGCGTCCGTGCAGACCAACATCGACCGCTCGAGCGAGGCCCAGGCCAGCAACGTGTACTACCTGCCTGTGACGCCGGACTTCGTCGAGCAGGTCATCAAGCGTGAGCGACCGGACGGCATCCTGATCTCGATGGGCGGCCAGACGGCGCTCAACTGTGGTGTGGAGCTCCACGAGCGGGGTGTGCTTGAGAAGTACGGCGTGCAGGTCATGGGCACGCAGATCGACGTGGTCACGGCGACCGAGGACCGTGAGATCTTCAACGAGAAGCTTATGGAGATTGGCGAGAAGATCGCTGAGAGCTACGCTGTGAACTCGGTGGAAGACGCGGTCGCCGCTGCCCACAAGATCAAGTTCCCGGTCATGATCCGTTCGGCGTTCGCGCTTGGCGGCCTCGGCTCGGGTATCTGTGAGGACGAGAAGGAGCTCCGCTCGATGGCCAAGAAGGCGTTTGCCGGCTCGCCGCAGATCCTCGTGGAGCGCTCCATGAAGGGCTGGAAGGAAGTCGAGTACGAGGTCGTGCGGGACAGCGCCAACAACTGTCTGACGGTGTGTAACATGGAGAACTTCGACCCGCTGGGCATCCACACGGGCGACTCGATCGTCATCGCGCCTTCGCAGACGCTCTCGAACCGCGAGTACCACATGCTGCGTGAGACGGCGCTCAAGGTCGTGCGCCACTTGGGCATCGTCGGTGAGTGTAACATCCAGTACGCGCTGAACCCGCACTCGGAGGAGTACTGCATCATCGAAGTGAACGCGCGTCTGTCGCGTTCCAGTGCGCTTGCCTCCAAGGCCACGGGCTACCCGCTGGCCTTCGTGGCGGCCAAGCTCGCGCTCGGCATCACGCTGCCAGAGCTCAAGAACTCGGTGACCAAGAGCACGACGGCGTGCTTCGAGCCATCCCTGGACTACTGTGTGACCAAGATCCCACGTTGGGATCTGTCCAAGTTCGAGAACGTGAGCACGGAGATCGGCTCGTCCATGAAGTCGGTCGGTGAGGTCATGTCCATCGCGCGTAACTTTGAGGAGGCCATCCAGAAGGCCCTGCGTATGGTGGAGCCGTCGATCGAAGGCTTCGAGCCACGCGACAAGGAGTGGTCGCGCGAGGCGCTCGTGAAGGCGCTCGGCCGTCCAACGGACAAGCGAATCTACCAGATCGCGTACGCGCTCAAGCACGGCATCCTCAGCGTCGAGGAGGTCCACGACATCACCAAGATCGACACGTGGTTCCTCAACCGTCTGCAGAGCATCGCCGACACGGACGTGAACCTCTCGGGCAAGTCCATCAACGACGTGGAGAAGTCGGAGCTGCTGCACGCCAAGAAGATCGGTTTCTCGGACCGTCAGCTCGGCCGCATGTTCGGCACGACCGACGACGCCGTGCGCGCCAAGCGTAAGAGCTTCGGTATCGAGCCAGCCGTGAAGCAGATCGATACGCTCGCTGCCGAGTACCCAGCGCAGACCAACTACCTGTACATGACGTACAACGGCGAGGAGCACGACGTGCCTGCGCAGGACGCGAACTCGGGTGTGATGGTGCTGGGCAGTGGCGCGTACCGTATCGGTAGCTCGGTGGAGTTTGATTGGTGTGCCGTGAGCTGCATCCGTACGCTGCGCAAGCTCGGCCAGCGTGCCGTCATGCTCAACTACAACCCAGAGACCGTGAGCACGGACTACGACGAGTGTGACCAGCTCTACTTCGAGGAGCTGTCCAAGGAGCGTGTGATGGATGTGTACGACCGCGAGGGCGTGCGTGGTGTCGTGGTCTCGGTCGGTGGCCAGATCCCTAACAACCTCGCGCTGCCGCTGCACAAGGCCGGTGTCAAGGTGCTGGGTACCCACCCAACGATGATCGACAGCGCCGAGGACCGTTACAAGTTCTCGAAGCTCATGGATGAGGCCGGCGTGCGTCAGCCACAGTGGAAGGAGCTCACGAGCATGACTGCCGCCAAGCAGTTCGCCAAGGACGTCGGCTACCCGTGCCTCGTGCGTCCGTCGTACGTGCTCAGTGGTGCCGCGATGAACGTCGCATACAACGACGAAGACCTGGAGCGTGTGCTCGGCGAGGCCACCGATGTGTCGCCTGAGCACCCAGTCGTGATCACCAAGTTCGTGGAGGGCGCCAAGGAGCTGGAGCTCGATGCCGTCGCCAAGGACGGCGTCGTGATCGCTGCTGCCATCTCGGAGCACGTCGAGAACGCCGGCGTGCACAGTGGTGACGCCACGCTGATCCTGCCGCCAGTCGAGGCCAGCTCGTTCTACATCAACGAGATCCGCAAGTGCGGTGAGAAGATCGCCAAGGCGCTCAACATCTCGGGTCCTTTCAACGCGCAGTTCCTCGCCAAGGGCGCCGACGTGAGTGTGATTGAGTGCAACCTGCGTGCGTCGCGTTCGTTCCCGTTCGTGTCCAAGACCACGGGCTCGGACTTCATCAACGCCGCCACCAAGGTCATGGTCGGCGAGTCGACTGAGAACGACAACCTGCCAGAGCTGTTCGGTCCGAAGCGTCCGGAGGGCTTCGTGGGCATCAAGTCGCCGATGTTCTCGTACACGCGTCTCGGTGGCGCCGACCCGCTGCTCGGTGTCGAGATGGCGTCGACTGGTGAGGTCGCTTGCTTCGGCAAGAACCACCACGAGGCGTTCCTCAAGGCGCTGATCTCGTCCAACTTCAAGCTGCCCAACAAGAACATCCTGCTGTCGATGCAGGACAAGTACACCGAGGAGTTTGTCCACGCCGCGTACAAGATGCACGAGCTCGGCTACAACCTGTACACGACCGAGAAGACCCACGAGTTCCTGCAGAAGTACGACATCCCGTCCACCAAGCTGGCGTTCCCGCTGGACGAGGACAACGAGGACAACGTGCTCCACTACTTGCGTGAGAAGAAGATCGACCTGGTCGTGAACCTGCCCAACTCGTCGAGCAAGCAGATCAAGAACAACTACCTGATCCGTCGTACGGCCGTCGACTTCTCGATCCCGCTGCTCACCAACATCAGCCTCGTCAAGCTCTTCGTCGAGTCGATGGCGATCCACAAGGAGAAGCCGCTGCTCGGCCTCGACGCCGACAGCCTCTTCGACTACTACGAGCGCGAGAACCGGGAAGAGAAGGCGTGGACCGACGTGCACGAGTACCACTAAGTCTCCCCCCCCTCCCGCTCCTCTCATTATGGCCTCCGGGCAGCAGCTTCCCCCCCCATCTTTTCTGTCGTAGTAGTAGCAACGAGCTCCAGGCGTAGATCGCACATTTGATGACGACTGGCAATGATACTAGCGACCAAACCCAACCACTCGATTTCCGTTTACGTTCATCAGCCTAGCGACGCTCACAGAAGCGTCTCGTCCTCCTGCAAAGCCTCCGGTCGGTGGTGGGCCTTGACCCAGTCGACGACTCCCAGTGCGAACAGCTCCTTCAGATATGTTTGCTTGGCGGCAGGCGTCATACTCAGCAGCGCCTTCTCCTCCACTGTCGGTGCTTTGCTCTTCTTCGTCTTCTTCGTCTCCGTGGCCTCCTCCGGTATCTCTTCAACCGCCAGCACCTGAGCAAAGTACGCGTCGCTGAACTCCTGCAGCAGCGTCGCGTCTTCTAGGACCAGCTCCTGCAGCGCCATCCACCGCGTATACGCCGCCACTACGTACGCGTCGGCGATGTCGAACGCCGCGTCCGTCCACTGGCCGTACCTGTTCACATGCAGTCTCTTCAGCTCGTGACTTGCGTGGGAGTCGCGTTCCTGCTGCAGCACGAACTCCATCACTTGGTCCTTGACCGTCGACTCGCTCTTCTTTCCCGTCGACGACTTGCTCCCAGCGACGATTCCAAACAGCCCACGTGCCGCCGACGGATGCGTGTGCACGGGGCGGCACCCGAACCGCTGCCAGCAGGCGTAGGACACGATGCCGTTGAGCTGCGCGAGCTGGAAGATGCCCTTGTTGTGGAACTGACCGAAGCGGTACATGCGCATGAAGTCCTCGATGCCCACGCGCCACTCCACGCGCCCTTCCTCCTCTTCCTCCACACTCGCGGTCAGGATCCGCGGCAGCTCTTCGCTGATGGCGTGCGCGATGCCTAAGATATCGGAACTCGGTACGTGCGTCGTGGAGACGTGGCCCCACGTGGCCACGCATCCATCGGCGCCAAGAACCGCGTAGCCAGTGCTGTTTGTGTTGATGTCCAGGCCTAGCACGTAGCGCGGCTTACTCTTCGCCAGCGCGAGTACTGTGGCGTGGATGCTTGTGCGCGACATGGCCTCGTGGATGCGCTTAGAGTTGCGTCGTAACGCCGGCGGCTTCGCAGCCGCTTGCGACGCGCGTCTCGTGCGTTTGACCGTCGCCTTCGTCACTAGCGACCGCATGGCTGCCGCGCCTGTGAGGTGGCTTATAACGCCGCCATGCTGTCCTGGAGACACATGCATCTGACGCAGCATCATGATGCTTCCGCGCCTGGGGATTTGATCTCGTTGATGATTGGCGCCAACGTCCTAAAATCCGGGTTTAGGAGAGAATAATCTATGAAATCGAATCTAAAGATGTTCGAAATTCTCTCAAGTATGATACATCAGCAGCACTTCAAGTGGAGCCACTGGAGCCACAAGGTGCTAATGAGATTTCGGATTCATCAATGACATCAACGCACAGGGCGACAGCATCACAGCGCGACAGTGCTCGCACCACCGCCAACTATGCGGAAGACGAGCTGTTGGACTGGGTAAATCTAGTATTGCAGGATCGGGTCGCCGATCTTCTCGATCATGGGCACGGTGCACTTGAGGTCGAACACCTTGCTGAGGACGACCTTGAAGACCTTTTGCACGTTGATGGAGTGCGACGCCGATGTGAATATCAGCGGCGCCTTCATGGCCTTGGCGAACTTACGCGCCTACAGCACCATACCATAATCGCACGGCAAATGAGAAAAGAGAACCATTCGAATAGGCGAGAACCGAACAGAACGCACCTGCTTGGTCGTGTCTTCCTGCTCTTCCTGAGGGAAATTCGCAAACTGGTCGTACTTCATGCCAATGAGGAAAGGAAACGCGTTCTATCGGACGACAGAAACCACATCAGTAGCTGCGGGAGCGCATAGTCGAGTTAGCGCACGGACCTTGTTGATGGAGCGGACCTGGCGGTACCATTCCTTGACGCTCAGCAGAGTGGCTTTCCGTGACAGGTCGAACATGAACAGGATCGCAACGGCGTCATTGCAGACCAGCGGCAGCATGCTGATAAACTCGCGGTGGCCTGATCACGCACCAAGCGACAAGCGATCAGTTTCATTCGAACAGGCGCGCTCGCGTCGGCCCTTGTTGGTCGTACCTCCCAAGTCCCAGATGCTGAATGTGATCTCTGTGTTTCGCAGGGCGATGGTCTTCTCCATGAAATTGACGCCTGTGAGATAGTGTGGCGCACGCGTCAGATGTCGAGGCTTGAGCCCACCAGCCTCGTTCATATCGCAATGCGGGCCGGCGCACGCACGTACCGAGCGTGTGGATGTAGTCCTCGTCGAACTTGCCCTCGACGTACTTGACCATGAGACTCGTCTTGCCCACCTGCGCGTCTCCCACCATGCCCACCTTCACGACCACATTGTTGCGCGATGTAGGGGCATCGAGGCTGCGTGACGGCGTCTCGACGCGCGTCTTCGCTCGGCTCTTCTCTTCGTCTTCCATGATAGCAGCTCGGTGAGGAGCTCTTTTTTGAGTATGTCGCCAGCCAACGTTGCCTCTCCAAGTGAGTACTGAAACAAGGATGTCCTACTTGAATGTCGGTGATAATGTGGACCACCTCGTTGAGGCTGAAATCGACACGATTTTAACCGTGTCGAAAACCTCGTTACATAGAAGGTTACCAACACGGCTTCCATCTGTCAAGACGTGGGAGCGTGGCCGCTGTCGTGTGCTTGAAGAGGAGGGATGCAGCGGTCCGGTTGGCCAATAATCAGCAGTCCGTCAATGTGACAACCGAGTCGGTCAAAAGGGGTCGGCGATCACAAAGATCACCGTGGCTTGGGAGTGTTCTTGCGTGGCTTGGGAGTGTTCTTGCCGAACCACTTGATCTCACACTGCGAAAGTGACCTTCTCACGGGGAGCTTCGAAGTGACTCTACTAGAATCACACAAGATTCCAGTGTTCAAGAGCAAGACATGATCTGGGGCCGAAGCATTCTGCGCAAGTGCTCAAGCCTGGTCTTCTTCGTGACTGTTGCTGGTTGCTTGAAAACAGAGTGGGTACGCCGTGAGCTGTGCCAATTCATTATTAGAGGCTTTGTCTGGTTCATCGTCTGTGAGAAATGGCGCACGCCGGCATCTGGTTGTTCTGAAAAATCTATTGCGACAGGTTCTCGTGAGGTGGTACCCTGTCGCCCTGGTACAAACGCCATTGGATGAGGATTAGGGGAGCGCAGCAGTTCAGTCCATCCCGCCCCTCGCTTCTGGAAACATGCCATGAGGATTTCCTGCAAGTGACAGCCGCCTGAGTGGCTGGGGCAGTCATTGTTCGGTCGATAATTCCTGTGTGCGAGCTAGAAACTCCATAAGGGGAATTCCTTCCGTCCTCATAAACGCCAACGGAATTTATCGGATCCCGGACAGCGTTATATAACCACAGCTCTCGCCTCCCCCCGGCATCAACCAAACGAATATGCGCCTCACGTGGCTCGCGTTCGCCGCGGTGGCGCTCGCGGCGCAGACGTCGCAGGCGGCGCTCACATGTAAGTTCGATCTGCAGACGCGCGTGGCGTCGACTCTGGCGAACCCGCCGATTGCGTCCTCGTCCTCGGAGTCGGGCGACGGCAGCAGCTCCGGCAGCTCCTCCAAGACGAAGAAGAAGTCGACGGACAGCGGCGGCAGCAGCACCGGCAGCGGCGCCGACATGAAGGACGTGGGCAACTCCGATGGCGCCGACGGCAGCGACGACGCCGGCTCAACGAAGGTACCGTCGGCCACCACTGCTCCGTCCACCACCACCGCGCCGTCCTCCACGACGACTGCACCCACGGCCACGACCAAGGCCCCTACGGCTACGACCAAGACGCCGACGACCACGACCAAGGCGCCCACGGCCACGACTACTGCGCCAGTGACCACAGCGCCGCCCACGACGGGCTCCAACGGCGGCACGTCGCCCTCGGCAGGCACTGGAGGCCGCCGTCGTCTCGCCACGACCACGACGGCGCCCACGACCGCTCCGACGGACGCCGGTGCGACGACCCCCGCGCCAACGACTGCGCCAGGCACAGAGACGACGACGGCGCCGCCCACCGGCGGATCCAACTCGACGACGCCGAGCGGCAGCGGCAGCAAGAACAGCACGAGCACGGCGACCGCCAACGCGACAGTCGTGGACAGCTTCACCTGCGATGAGACCTTCTACAAGCAGTGGGACACGCTCGGCATCAAGTGCGGCGGCGCGAGCATCGACGTGGCGGCGGCCGTTGCGGCGGCTAGCTGCGTGATCTACAGTGGCACGCTGGGCGCCGTGGCCGGCACGTCGTGCGTGTCGATCTGCGCGTTCCCTGCCTGCGTCGACAACGCGTGGTCCTACGGCGCGTCCAACGGTATTGCCTCTTCGGTCTACAGCAACGTGGGCATCTCTAGCTTTGTGAACTCGACGATCGCTGCCGGCGTGTCCTCTCGTCTCGCGGGCTCCGCCGTGCTCACGGGCAACACGACGCTCGTGTCCAACAAGCAGTGCGCCTTCGCCAGCGAGGACTCGTTCTCGTCGTGCTCGTGCTCGGCGCTCTCCGCCAGCACCAACATGACGGACGCCCAGATCAAGAAGCAGCGTGAAGAGGACAAGATCAACGGTGTGATTTCCGAGGACAAGACCACGAACGTCGGCTCCGTGCTCGCGCCCACGACCCAGAGCGTGGCTGGCGTCACGGTGTTTGTGAGCGCGGTCGCCGCCGTCGCCAGCACGGCCGTCGGCTCGGTCAGTGCGGCCGGCGCGTCTGTCGCGGCGGTGGGTGCCAACGTCGCCGTGTTCACGATCGAAGTGTGCCAGTTCGGCGTCATGATCAACCAGATGAACCTCGAAGGCAAGTCGGCGGCGCTCGCGCTCTTCGGTAAGCAAATGGCACCGTCGGCGTTCACGTTCCTGCCCTTCGGTAAGCTCCACGACGACGACGCGGACGACTCGGACGACTCAACGCGCCGTCGTCTCACCACCGACAACACCAGCTCGAACCGCGGCGTCGCGTCCTACTCGCGCACGCTGGGGATCCGTGAAGACATGCTCTTCCTGGTCACTCTTGCAGGTGTCGTCGTGGTCGTGGCTGGCGTGCTCATCCTGTTCGGCGTCGCGTACGGTGCGTCTGGCCTGTTCATGTCGCGCGAGGACTTCCTCACCAAGTTCTTTGACAAGATGATCGGCCTGCTCGTGCTCATCTTGATCCTGTCCCAGTACACGATCGGTGTCACTGCCACGTACCAGATCTACTACTCGTCCGGACAGGACAACCTGACCGACCCCAAGTGTATCCTGGCCATCATCTCGCTGATCGTGCTCGCTCTCGGCATCGTGTTCTACGGCTACATCATCGTGAAGCGCTACGAGGACGAGATCCGCGACGTCGGCACGGCTGCTCACATGAACAAGAAGGTCTGCCAGCGCTACGGTCCTTTCTACGATGAGTACAAGTTCAAGAACCGCTTTTTCTTCGCGTCCAAGATGATGCTCGCGCTCGTGTCCGGCGTGGCCACGGGCTATGTGGGCATGCAGGCCAAGTACCAGGTCTCGATCCTGCTGGCTGCGCATGTGTTCTTCTTCTTCTACCTCGAAGTCCAGTCGCCGCACCACTCCAAGTTCGTGCAGACCACGACGTCGTTCGTGACCATCATGAAGATCGCGACGCTCGCGCTCACGTTCTTCTTGATCAGTGCGACGGCGTCGTCCGACCTGCCGTCGGAGATGCAGAACGGAATCTCGCTGGCGATCGTCGGCTTGAACTTGTTCGTGCTCTTCCTGCTCATGGTGCGCTCGCTGTACGCGTTCTGGAAGAAGTACCAGCTGCAGCGCGATGCCAAGTACGACGAGAACGACGACCAGTCGGCGGCGCAGGAGTACTTCAAGGACGACAACACGCCTGCCAACAAGGGTGGCCAGGCCGCTGGCGCCGGTGCCGGCAAGAAGAAGGAGCAGAACGCGTACGTCGCCGGCGGCGCGAACGCCCAGTACGACTACCAGTACGGCGACAACAGCGACGACATCCGTCTGCGATCTGCGACGCACTTGCAGGAGTCTGCCCAGGGGCGACGTGGAAGTTACGAGGAAGTGCCTGTTGTCAAGTACGACCAGATCAGCCGCAACGGCGCGCAGCACTACATCGTCAACAACAACCAGTACGGGGCCCAGGATCCGTACGCCGTGAATGTGTCGCGTGAAGCAGCAGTGAACCAGCAGGCGGCCAATGCGCGCGGTCACCACCAGCAGTACCAGCAACACCAGCAGTACCAGCAGCAGCCGGCGCAGTACGCCAACAACTCCCACGAGCAGTTCGTGGTGGCCAACTCGCGTGAGCAGGCGCTGTACAACCAGCAGCGACGCAACGATGTGGTCGAGTTGTAGATGAAATGAAGAAGAGGCATCGACGAGTGGACGAGCGAGCATGCCGTCTGCAGGCAGATGCGTACATACTTTGAGAATGCAGGGAGTGAATGGAAGTAGTAGATTGTCTGAAATCATCGCGTCCTCCGACGTGTTCAGTACTACGTAGTACTTCCTTGCGTTGAGTTGGTATGGAAGTGACAGAGCTCAGATCAAGTCGCACGTGCTGCAATTGGCGACGCACGTGGCTTGAAGGAGCCTCCTCGAATTCATGAAGCTCCCATACGTTCTCTTCAGCAGGTCATGAGCATCACAAGTCGCAGGGATTTGTGCAAGGAACCCCGCACCAGAGCTGCACCCTGGGCCGGCATGCCGACCCGCCGTCACTCGATCCGCACGTCTGGCGTGTCGTTTTTCTTTGGCAGCTGGGCGGTGTTAAGAAACACCTTGGTTTGTCGTGGTCTAGCCGGCGGCCGACGTCTCTTCCTGTCGAGATCGACCGAGCCGCTCGGCCCCACGACGACTATTGTACACACTAAATAACTACAGCACAGGGCGACAACATACAGCCCAAGCTCAGCGAGTCTCGGGTGGCTCCGCCACCGCCCCAATTCACTCGTGCGCAACCCATGACCACGCACGCGCGTCCTCGCTTAGTTCACACAGGCCATGATGTCGACCGTGTCGAAGCGGAACACGGGGACGGAGCCGTTCTGGCTTGCTTGGCGTTGCTCGGGAAGTCCCATGCCTGGGGACGATGGGCTCGCGCCTTCGTCGATCTTGGAAGGCGTGGACGCCATGGGGCGGGGCAAAATCTGCGGAGGGACGACACCACGCGACTGCGGGCCGTACTGGAAGACGCCTCGCGACGGCGTCCGCGTGGGCGCCATCGTGGGCTTGCCGAAGTCGTGCGGGTTGCCGTCGTACTCGAACTTCTGGCCCGTGAGTTTCTCGTTCACGCTGAACATGTCTTCGACGCTGAAGCCAGCCTTCTTGGCCCCAAAGGTCTCGTCATTCACGCCGTCGTACGACGTCGCCGTCTCGAACTCCGTACCAAAGTGGCCTCGTCCTTTACGCGCCACTGGCCGCGCGTGCGGCGTGGACACCGATCGCTCGGACGGCGTCGGTTTCTTCACGGTGTTGGTGATCACGGCCATCGGACGGTTGCGGGGCGCGGAGGACGCTCGTCCTTTGCTGGCGTCCTGGGCGGCGCCGGCCTTGCCGTTGCGGTTTCCCTTGTCGCGGTTGATCCATCGTCGTAACCGCGGCATGAACGGCAGCACGCACCACGTCTTCTTGGGCAGCGAGTCGAACTCGAACCACTGGATCAGACTGATCTCCTTGCGCGTCTGCGGCGCGAACTTGAACTCCTCGGGCACGCCAGACGCAATGTACATGCGCATGCGCTGCTCGTTCTGCACGAACTCGATAAACACTTTCTCCGACAGCGCGTCGGCGCCGACGTCGTAGCCGCACTCCTCGAACACTTCGCGGCGGGCACACTCCAGGTCCGACTCGTCCTGGTTGACCTTGCCGCGCGGGAAGCTCCAGGACGTGCCCTTCCAGTTGCGCACGAGCAGCAGCTTGGTGCGCTGCGCGTTGAGCAGGATGCAGCCAACCACTGGCACCTGGCTCTGGTAGACCTTGAAGTCCTGGAAGAGCTTGTCGCACTGGTGCGCCAGCGGACGCAGCAGCGGGCAGTGGCCGAACATGAGCTTGGCGAACTCGTTGAGCTTGAGGTGCTGCAGGTGCTTCATCTGGTCGGCGTAGAAGTCCTCGTAGAACCAGTAGCACTGCTCGATCTGGAAGAAGAGCCGCTCGCTCGACGCCAGCTCGCTGGCCGGCAGGTTCACCAGGAAGCGGCTCTGCAGCTCGTCCATGATCTCCTCCATCGTGGGCCGCGGCGCCGCCGGAGCCGCCTTGGCAGCTCCTCTGCCCGAGGCTTTCTTCTGCTCGCCCATGGGTCGCTCTTCTTCACTCTCTGTCTCTCTCTCTCTTCCTGAGTTGGGATCCGTTCACACTCCGGATCGCGTCTCTCTCGCTCGCTTCCGTCGCGATTCGCACGGGAATCGCGTGGGCGTCGCTAGACGGTGGGTCCGGTGGATCTGGCAGTGGCGGTGGCGAGGCGGCGGCGCTAGAAGAGCCGCGGCGCGTCGTCACTGAGCTGCTCGTCGGATGACTTGGCTTCCAATATTCGAGGCCGGATGCAGAGTCACTGCGCCGGCAGCTCTACCTGACAAACAAGAAAAGGAAAGAAACACCCCACAATGGAAATGGAGGCAACCCTAACCACCGATGGCGACGCGTCCGTCCATACCTGCAGAAGGGGTTTGTATGGGATCCGGCGCACGGACCGTGCGGCACGGTGTCGCCTCTCCTTCTCGGAGATGCACCAAATACCTAAATCAGAAGGGTCACACCTCCTTTTCACCATGGTAAAATTGCTTCCGGAAATAACGCATGGGACTTATCTAACATATCTAGTCTAACGTCATCCCTCTTGTCAGATAAGAACACCACTATCGTCTCGACAGGAACCAAGCACGGAACTCACCGCCCAACATGGACGAGAGTGCCGGACGCAAGCGCCGGAGCCGCTTCAGCGACGCCCCTGGGGACGATGAGCGCCCGACGAAGATCTCCACAGCAGACAGAGATAATGGGTCTGCGAACCCAGCAACTGCGGTGTCTGCAGCTACAGCCAAGTGGACGCTAGACCCTGCGGCGATCGCCAAGGCCGCCGCTGCCAAGATCGCCCAGGCTGCTGCCGCCAAGATCGCGCAGACGATGCCGACGACAAGCAGATCCTCGACCGCCGCGGTAGGATCTATCCCAGTGGATATGGCCGAGCAGCAGCGCGTGGCGGAGGAGCAGCGCCGGCGCGCAGACATGATCTACAAGTCGGTCCAGGAGCAAATGACCCACATCCAGGCGATGCTCAAGAAGCCCACGCCGGCGAGCGCGACATCAACGGCAGGGGCTACGGCGGCCGCCGCAGCCGCTGCGATGGCTGTGGCGTCGTCGTCGTCGTTCAAGCCGGCGCCGCTTCTGCTGGATGACCAGGGCCGTCAGATCGACGAGCACGGCAACGTCGTGGCTGCGAAGGTGCCGGCGCCAGTCGCGACGCTGCGAGCGAACAAGGCCGCCAGCAAGGCCAACCAGAACCCGTATCTGTCGCATCGAGCACCAGACAAGGACGACCGGCTGGACACCGTGGACCCGCGTCTGAAGATGAAGAAGCGCGAAACGTACGTTCCTGTTGAGACTTGCTTCCTCAGTTAGGCATTCTGACATGACGTTGTATGTTTTTTTTCATCAGCCGAGCGGCCAAGAGCTTCAGCTTCGTGCAGCAAGGCACGTACGTCAAGCAGGCCGACCAACTGCGAGCGCGAGAGGCAAAGAAGATGCTCGCGGGCTTCACGTCGGGCAGGAATCCGCGCGCGTACCAGAAGGAAACGATTGTGCCGATTGACGAAGATGGAGCCGAAGGAGCCAGTGCTGAAAAGGACCAAGAGCCGCAACCTGAAAACATGGAGCTGTACGACATCGACGTGCCGATCAAGGCTGCGACCGTGACGCCCGACGTCGAATGGTGGGATATCGAGTACTTGCCGAAAGAGAAGAAGGCCCTGGTGGACAAGTTCGGATTCATCAAAGCCCAGGCCAGGAAAGAGAACCCAGACGTGACGATCGACTACTCGGAGATGAAGGCCAAGCACTGTGGAACCATCCACGTGATTGAACACCCCGCACGAGTCAATCCCATGTTCAAGCAAGACGCGGAGCCTGTGGTCGTGCCGCTCATGCTCACGGCAGTTGTAAGTGGGCTGTTGGATTGGTGAGGTACGTGGTGTGGTCCGTGTGGAAGACTGACAGCTTATGTGTGGTTCATAGGAGCGGAAAAAGATCCGACGACAGAACCGCGCGGAGCGTGAGAAGGAGAAGCAAGACAAGATCGCGTTGGGTTTGATGCCGCCGCCGGAGCCAAAGGTGAAGCTGTCGAACATGATGAAGGTGCTCGGGGAGCAGGCAGTGGCGGATCCGTCTGCTATTGAACGCAAAGTGCGTCAACAAATGGCGCAGCGAGAGAAGAACCACGAGATGCGAAACTTGGCTCGCAAGCTCACGCCAGAAGAGCGGCGAGAGAAGAAGCTGCGAAAGATCAAGGAAGATGCGGAGGGTGACATCCACGTGGCTGTCTTCAGGTGCGTTGGATATTCTTTCGAGCTATGATGGAAGGGCTGATGAAGTCTGACTGTGTGGCTTCCTCCACAGAGTTCCCGATCTTGCCAACCCACAGCATCGCTTCAAGGTCGACGTGAACGCTCAACAATACCATCTCACAGGCGGCGTTTTGATTTGCCAGGAAGACGATATCAACGTGATCGTCGTTGAAGGCGGACGCAAAGCCGTCAAGCATTACTCTCGTCTACTGATGCGACGCATTCGCTGGACGGGCGACAAGGACGACGACGACTCCGACGCCGAAGAGAATAACCAGGAAGACGCCGAGACGGGCTACACATCCGCTTCAGGCTGCAGACTCGTTTGGCAGGGCGTCGTGGCAAAGCGAGCCTTCAACAACTTCCGTTTCCAAGAGTGTCGCACCAAGGCGACGGCGCGAAAGGTCATGGAGGCGAAAAGCGTCGTCCAGTACTGGGATTTGGTCGAGAAATCGACGCCGTGATCGAAAAGAAATCAAGCCGAGAGAAGTTCGGATTTGTTGCAAGCATGATCGCGATCCAGCTGTCGGTCATTGAGGTGCGAACGCCATAGCTCTCAGTTCAGCTGTCTCACGACGCCATAGTTCAAGCAGAGAGAAAGAGGGGGCGCGTGCGTTGCTGGCAGCTGAGACCAGAGTGCGTCGTGTGGTTAGTGGATTGTGAGGTGCTGGAAACTCATGAAAAAAATCAGACCAGTGCCTGCCGCTGAACTGAGACTTTGGTGACTTGACTGTGAGCTGCAGGCAATCTCTGGTATTTTTGGGCGAAGGAGGGAAACAACGCGGACAACGCGACTCGCCCACTGGGTTACGCACAGCTGCAGCTCCACCGCAACAACTGGTGACATGCCAGCCGCAATGGGGATAAGGTGAGTAGGGTGGCCACGCCACCAAATGGCCATGCGACCTCTGCGCTGAGGGCCAAGACGAGGCCGCGCTGGGCGAGGGTCTGGCGTCTCAGGTGTGGAGGCCAGTGCGCGGCGATGGCTGGCAGACGTCACAGCCACGAGGTGGCCAGTTTGGGCCAGCAAGCCGGCCTCGTCGTCCGTCCTGTACCGCAGCAGCCGGCGTCGCCTCTATTGAGGACGGCCACAATAGCCAGACGACGTCGACGACGTGGCCGCCTTTCCTCACGCTACCGTCTCGACGGTGACCGAACTCCAGTCTCTGGGTTCTGCGCTTTCAACCCCACCGCTCACTTTGCGCGTTCACACGTCGTGCGAAAGTCGACACTTCCGTGCCTAACTGACGGGACATCCAGTTCGGTACTCTATCTAATCTGCGAGACATCCCGTCAAGTGGCTCGCCACCACCTCCTTGCCTTCACTTCCACTACACCTCCAGCAACGACCAAGATGAGACTCCAGGCAACCACGGCGGCGGCTCCGATGCCAGTGCCGGCTCCAGTCTACAACAGCGCCGGACCCATCCACGTCCTCGCCAATGGCGACATCGTCGACTGCGGTCGTCTGCCGACCACTGCGCGCAACAGCCTCTACAAGACGGAGCTGTGCAAGCACTTCATGGACACTGGTGCGTGTCGCTACGGCAGCAAGTGCCAGTTCGCCCATGGTGAAGACGAGCTGCGAGGAGTTTTGCGCCACCCGAAGTACAAGACGACGCGGTGCAAGGCGTTCGTGACCACGGGCCGTTGCATGTACGGCTCGCGCTGCCGTTTCATCCATATCCCCGGCCCAGAGGACGAGACCACCAGCATCTCATCGAATGCCAGCGATGCCGATGAGGCCGAAGTGTCGTCTGCGGCTGCAGATCTCCTCGTGAATCCGTACGCCAACGGCAACACGCCTATCGACCTGTCGCTACCGTTCGGAGGCCTGAAGCAGGTCACACTGACGCCTCTGACGTCGATCGGCAGCTCGCTGGCGTCGCCGCCTGACATCGACGCGCTGCTCTTCCGTGACCCCTTCACCGACCTCAAGTTCGGCGCCGACTCGGAGACTGCTAGCTCGACGTCGAGTCTGCTGGACTCACTCGAGTCTCCGTCGTCGTCCCTGGACGTGTCCGACGCCAGCGCCAAGTTCTCGCGACTGTCGATCTTCCAGCGCATCTGCCGTGAGGGCGAAGAGGCTTAGGGTCGCTCCTGCACTCGGGCGGAGTGACCCTGCGGCCACGACACCGGCCCTCAAATGTGTCTGGTGTGCGTTCACGTCCAAGAGCGCCGGTCGTGGCTGACCGATCCAGCGTCTTCCTCCGCCAGTCTATCTATTCCTACTCGACGCCACGAAGTCATCCGCGCGAGGCGGGGAAGAGTCCTGTTGGCGCGTCCAGCAGAGCGACTATTTATCCCGAGTGTACACTACATGCTACTACCGACCACAGCTACAGCCTGTCTCATATGAATACAAATGCGATGTCCAACACCCCATGTAATGCATGCGCAGCGGGTCGTGTGAGTTGTCCTCGTTCGCCGGCCAGTCAATCATACATTGCGATGTGCGTGAATCGTCCCTTCGCCCAATTCCAGTCGAGAAAGGTAGCTCTCCAGTTCGAGTGGCCAATCAACGATGACATGAGTTCACTTATCCTGTTAAATCAGTATACCTAGTTCAAATAGACGTCATATGTCTTGCTGGAAAGCAGATGATGCACTGAAACAGTGGTGTGTCCCTGCGTTGCGTGTAGGTCCTCCGACCGGCCGACCGGAAAGAACAGGATGGAAGCTGTGGCAAACGTCAAGCCAAGCCATCCGGCTGGACCCTCCTGCTGAGTTCCGCCGTCGGTTTGAGAAGGGAATCCGTGACCCCGCACACTCCGAAGAGCTCCTCGCCGCCGGCCTCCGCCCCGCCGCCCCACTCGTCCGCCATACTCGCCGCCATGATCACCGAGACGCTGGTGCTCGCCTGGTTCGGCATGTGCGCCTTCATGGTGCGCTTCCCGCATGTGTCTCCATGCTTGCGTTCTGCACACTCATGCGCTTGATGGTGCTGTAGCTCTACACGGACCCGCGTCTGTGGATCATCCTGGCGTCGTCGTTGGTATGTGCTCTTGGAACGTTTGAGCTGTAGAAAGAGTAGATCTGTTTACTCACGGAGGCTGTGGCTGGCTGCAGGCGTTCACAGCCGCGCGCGTCATCATCGCGCCCATGGTCGCGTCCAACGTCAAGGCGTTCGGCGTCATGTCCAACAGCAACCAGCTCCTGTGGTACAACACCTTCGTGTCGATGACCCACTCGGCCATCTCCTCGCTGCTGGCGATCTACGCGATCGCGATGGACCACTCCATGGCCGGCGACTACGTGAACAGCGCCTCCTACTGGGAGTTTGTCACAACTTCCGTCTCCACCGGTGCGTCTTCCTGCGCCTATCGTCCACCATGCGATCAAGCAGCGCTGACTTTGGATTGTTTCTCGCTAGGCTACTTCGCGTATGATCTGTGGGACTTCATGCTCAACCGCTTGTACATCAAGGCGCCAGGCATCGTGGCGCACCACGTCGTGATTCTCATCTGCTACATCTCAGCTCTCACCAAGACGGTGGGCGTGCCGCTGCTTTCGCTGGCGCTCATCTGCGAATTACACTCGGCGTTCATGCACCTGCGCAAGCTCATGTCCATGAGCGGATACACCATCCAGACCTCGCAGGCGTACTCGAGCGTTTGGACGCTCCAGTGGATTGCGTTCGTCGTCGCCCGTATCGTGCCGCACACTGCCGTCACGCTGTGGACCTACTACGGCAAGGAGCTCTTCACCAACCAGGTACGGACGCTTGCGAATGACGATGCTTCTGTGTGCTAAGCGTGTCGTTCCTGGATCAGTGGTACTTCATCATGGCGTTTGGTGGCATGATCTTCATCGACGCGCTCAACGGCCAGGTGCGTGTGATGCTCACTCTGTCGATGATCGAACCAATCTCACGAGCCCGTGATGCAGCTTTTCCTCCAAGTTCGCGGTGCATACATCAAGGATTGCCGCGGAAAGCGCAAGCCCGAAGCCGCCAAGCAGTCGTAGTTGTGGACTCGCGTCCCCATCCATAGAAGCTTTCCCTTGTGCAAGTGTACCCATATGCCTCAAAGCCAATAGGTGCACCTGTGACCCAGATGATGACCCACATCACTTTGTGGAACGATCTCTGGGTACCCGAGTGGTCCGACCTGCTGCGTTCCTTTGTTCTCTGTTGAACGTGACCAGGTTGAAGAACCAAACGAGCGAAGAGCTCTTTGCGCAGTCACAATCCACACAAAGTACGGCGGCCATGCAGAACAGGAAGCGCATGATGCTGGAGCCGCGCCGCTCCATGGCGAGCCACTCGCGCCGCCACAACAGCAGCAGCAGCGGCCAGCGCCGAGGTGGACGCCGCGCCACCAAAAGCAACGAAGAGAAGGCGGCGCGCGGCGACCTGGGCGGCAGCGACTGGTTCTCCATGGAGGAGCTGGAGACGGCGCGCGAGGCGTACCTGGAGGAGCAGCAGATGGAGACGCCGTCGCCGAGCGTCAAGTACCGCTACGCCGTCGCGCTGGTCAAGAGCTCCAAGCGAGACGACAAACTCCGCGGCGTTGGGCTGCTGGAAGGTCCGTGGAGATTCAAGTGGTTGATGGGCGAATGGATGATCAATCGCGTGACTGATGAACGTTGAGTTTGAAACTGATGAACACCAGACCTGTTGGCGACTGGATACGAGCAGAAGGAGAGCCTGTACTGGCTTGCGCTGTCGACGTACGCGCTGGGCGACTACAGAGTGAGCCGCAGCTACTGCGAGCGGCTGCTGCGGCTCGAGCCGACGCACTCGCAGGCGCTGGCGCTCCATCAGTGCATCAAGGACGTCACCGCAAACGGTACTTCGCTGTTCACTAGGTTGAGTCGTGAGACTTTTATGGCGTGACTGACGATGATGTTGTGGGCTCCAAGACCAGATCATGGGACTCGGGCTTGTCAGCGCTGTGGTCGTCGCCGGCATCGCACTGAAGTTACTGCTCAAGAGGTAAATCATCAATCAAATGGACGTGTTGAGTGAATGCATCAAGGGGGGATTTGAGTTCGACAATACGTGCACTCGAACTCCTGTTGGAAGGCCGCTTTGGTTCGTCGGAGCGACTTCAACTTCCAGCTATTGCTCAGTGAGCACCTGTCCGTTGTTTCTTCCTCTTCATCTTCTGCGCTTCAACTTGCATCTCGTCGCTTGATCTCTTTCGTCGATGCTTGGCCGAACTGTCTCGCTCATCGTCACTCGAGTCTGTCGCGTCGCACTCCTCTTCCAGCTGCTCTGACCTAGCAGCCACTGGCTCAGCACGTCGTTTTGCGCGCTCGCTGAGCTCCCATTGCAGCAGCGCGTCCAGCGACTGGAACCGAGGGGCGATTCGTCCCTTGAACCCAACTGGCGATGACGGAGACTTGGCCTTGGGAGCTGCCGACTGGCGTCGTAGCTGCTGAGGAGGTCTCCGTGGTGGGATCAGCGGTGGTGGAGGCACCAGGTTGAGTTTAGGACGGGCCGATGCGGGGACTGCGGGCTTCGATTTGGACGCCTGGTGACTAGTGGCCTTGGATTTGTTGCTTCGCGTCATGCTCGCCGTTGGAGAAATGCGGCAACTGGCACATCCCGGTCATCCAACTCAGAATAGTGACTGTAGCCATTTCCATTTGGGCGAGATCTTGTGAGCCTCAGCAGCTCCTCGGCAGATTGGCCGAACGAGGAGGTGTTGTGCATGGTATGTGAGTACTACGTAGTAAGTTTCTGTGGCTTTGCACCATGACGTATTGCAGCTATCCCACAAGACCGAAGACGGCCTGTCGTCACGTATCATCTCAGATAGTGACTGTAGCCATTTGGCCGCCTCAAAGAAATATCGTCGCTCTTGTTGCTTCCCCCACATGCACGTGTATTATCTATTCGCTACGGGGCGGTGGTTCCCTACAATTGCTACGTACACTTGGATATGAAATAGGCGCCTCCTGGCTTCATACTCGACGCCTCATACGACCCAGACGCCTAAGCGCTGAGCTGGGCGAGCGCCTGCTGCTCCTGGCCCGAGAGCGTGGCCCACGCGCCCTGCACAACCGCAGGCGGCAGCTGCGTCTGCAGCTTGGCGAGCACCTCTCGCATCTGCTGCTTGGACGCCTCCGTCACGATCTCGAAGTCGAGGTCCTCCTCCTCCTCACCTGGCGCGGGCTCGTCAGCCTCCTCTGGCTCGTGGACTGAGAAGCACGAAGTGAAGGCGTTAGTAAACAAGTCAAGACCCCAGATACCAGTCCTCAGTCACAGCAACGTACGCAGAATGGCAGCGAAAACCTTGAGCACGGCCGAGAGGTTGGCGAACGAAGCACCACCCAGCAAGTGGGTGTGGCCCTGCGCGATCCAGTTGATGAAGCGAGCGTGCAAGTCGCGCGCCTCGATGGCGTCCGTGCGGAGCGGCAGCCACGAGAGCCACTGCGGCCACAGCTTGGCAGCATCCACCGACGACTCGTACTGAAGCAGGATCTTCGACACGGCGCTGACGGCGTTGTCACGCGCCGCGAGCACCTCGGCCTCGTCCTCACCGACCGACGACGACGCCTCAATCAGCGTAACCAGCTTCTCAAGCGACTGCGCAGCGTATGGCACGAACGCAGCGCCAGTCTTCTCAGCGCAGACACCGACACCGTAGGCCGACGCCTGGATCACAGCAGGCGATTGGTCCTCGAGGCCGGCGACAAGGTGCGAGATGAACATCGGCAGCAGCTCCTGGGCGGCAGCGCCACAGTGCTCAATGATGTCGTCGATCATGCAGATCGCCTGGCCACGCAGCACGTTGACGGCGTTCTGCTCGAGCAGCGGCTGAACAAAAGCCAGCAGGTGGCTCTTGAAAATTGGGAAGAACGCCTCGCGCTGGGTCTTAATGATCCAGCCGATCGAGTCGACCATCGAGCGGAACACGCCCTCCTCGAGCTCGATCGCCTCGCTCTGCTGGAGCGCCTCCTCCTCGTCGAAGTCTTCGTCCTGTGCGTTCATCTTGTGGGCGCGCACGAGCGTCTCCGCACTCTCGACCGCGACGGCCTTGAGCGCCTCCACCACGCGCGGCACGTGGTCGATCGGGAGACCGACCTGGAAGCCCTTGTCGCCGCTCTCCTTGCACACCTCAAGAAGCGCCGACGTGCCTTCCGCCAGCGCGCTGCGCACCTCTGGCTCCTCCTCCTCCTGGAGCTGCGTGAGCAGTGGGTCGAGACTGCGCTCGAAGAGCTGCTGCGGGAACTGCGGCGCCGTCGCGGCGTGGCCGTAGTTGATCGAGCCGTCGACGGCAGCCGAGAGCAGACGCGAGAGCGTGAGGCCACTCACGACACGGATGTCCTCCATGTACTCGAAGCTGAGCATCGGGATCAGCACCTCGGCGACCTCCGGCACGTACGGGTAGAACGCGCCCTGGAGATCCACGGCACACTGGTAGAGCATGTTGCAGGCGTTGGTCTTGTCCTGGAGCGCGCTCGTGTTGATCTGCAGCTTCTTCTTGCCCTCGCCGCGGATGTCCACCATGAGCGTCTCACGGCCCTTGGCGTCCACCTCTCCCGAGGCGACGTCGTCTTCGGCGCCAGCCTCCACGTCGGTGAGCACGATGTCCGGCTCGATCTTGGCCTGCTTGAGAAGCGGAGGCACGACGTATGGAAGGTATGGGACGAAGTCCTGCTTGAGGATGCTGCCGATACGCACGCAGGCCTGCGCCACGTACTGCACCTCTGGGCCTTCGACCTCCTCGCTGGCGTGGAGACGCACGAGAATGTCCATCACGGCCTTGGCGTCGGCGGCGAAGCGCTCCTTGCCCACGGCCTGGCCGATGAGCGCGATCGACTCCATGGCCTTGCCACGCAGCAGACCGTACTCCTTGCCCTGCGCGTTCACGAGCACGTCCTTGGCCAGCGGGATGAAGATCTCGTAGTAGCGGTCGAAGTCGCTGCCGATGACCTTGGCGACCGTGGCGACGGCCGTGATCGCCTGTTCCTGGACCTGACGCGTCGTGGTGCGGAGCGCGTTGAACAGAGCCTCCAGCAGCGCCTGCGCGTGCTTCTTCACGTACTTGGCCTTGCACACGTTGATGTTGCAGAAGTTGACGACGACGCTGGCGGCGAGCGCACGCGTGCGCAGCGGCAGCGCCTCGCCGTTCAGGATCGCCGTGAGCGCCGGCAGCACGGCCGCGTGGTAGCGCGCCTGGAAGTTCTTGCCCTTCTCGACCTCACCGAAGTCTTCGGCGAGCTGGCCCACACAGTGCACAGCCGAGTACTGGACGCGCGGGTGCGCGTCGCCCAGGAACGGCAGCACGAGCTGCATGACGTTGTCGAGCTCACGCAGCATGAGCGACTTGGAGCCTTCGCCCAGCAGACACGTCGTGTACAGCGCCGCGCGGCGCTTCTTCCAGTCCGCGTCCTGCAGGTAGCTCGTGATCACGGGGATCGCGATCGGCAGCACGGCCGAGCCGCCGAGCGCCGTGCTGAGACGGTCAATGGCGGCCGCCGCGGCGTCGCTGATGGTCTCGTCGCCGTCGGCCGACTCGGTGAAGGTCTCCGGGTCGTCGAACTTGAGAGCCCACTCGCTGTCGTCCTCGACTTCGGTCTGGAGCTGAATCGCGAGCGGCACGATCGACTGCACGACGAACGGCGACGACTTGCGGACCATGGCGCCGGCGTTTTCACACAGCGACAGCACGAACTCGAGCGCCAGCTCACGCGTCTCGCCGTCGAGCGACTGCGCCGAGACGATCACGAACATGGCACGCGCGACATCGTCGAGCGACTTGCGGAAGAACTTGGGGTGCGCCTCGGCGACCTGCACGAGCGACTGCACAACCTCACGCAGCGTGACCTCATCGCCCGTCTGCAGCAGCACCTCGAGGATCTATCGGAATGAGGAATCATTGAGTTAGCAAATGGGTACAGATGCGATATGGTGGGGGATTGTACGTACGCGAAGCATCGGCGCGATGATGATGGCGAAGGCGGTGATCTCCTCCTGCTTCTCGAGCGTGAGCAGGAACGAGGACGCGGCCTTGAGCGTCGCGACCTGCACCTCGCCGCTTGGGTCGTTGAGCGTGTTGGTGAACAGCGTGAGGAAGCTCTCCTTGTGCGGCTCGAGCGTCGCGCCGGCGTACTGCGCCAGGTACGCGATGATGTCCAGCGCGGTCTCGCGGAGCGCGGCCTCGCTGCTCGTGCTCAGCGCCGACACGACGGCCAGCACCTCCGGCCATGGCTGCGAGGCGATCTCCGACATGGAGGCGAGCTCCGCCACGACGTGTCCGAGCTTGCGGCGGATGTGGGCCACCGGCTCCGAGCTCACGGCCTCGAGCAGCTGCGCCTTGAGCGTGGCCTGCGTGGCGGCGTCGAGCTGCGCGTAGACGCCGTTCTTGGCCTCGACGAGGCGGCGCAGCAGCACGCTGGCGAAGGCGCGCGAGGCCTCATCAGGCGAGCCGCGCAGCAGCGTCACGAGCTGCACCACGAGCGTCTGCGGGCTCTCCTTCTTGAGCTGCTCGTAGGTCTGCTCGGCAGGCTTGCGCTGGCTGTCGTCGTTGGACGCGAGCGCCGCCACGAGCGCCGCGAAGTCGGTCATTGTGTCTCTGCGCGGGTGCGGCGATCAAAGGGGAAATGGGTCCGGACTGGCGGGCAGGCGGTTCGTTGGTGCGGTGGTGGCTTCACCTCCTGCGTTTGGCGGTCTTTTTCGATCAATTCCCGCCACCACCCAACCCACGAGGAGCTCCTCCAGGTGGCACGCAACTCAGTGGCTACTAAGCAGAGGGGTTACACCTGTGGATAGTGAGCTTCAGTAACCACGCGGTAAAACCCAATAAAACCCACCACCCAATACTGGGTGTTTGAAGCAGGTCCGCCTCTCTTTCTGAGCTGGTCGACCGACAGAGGGAATAGTGGAAGTTGCGAAGTGACGGCCATCCTCGGGAATGGGAGACGTCGGCGCGCGCGTGCGCAGCGGCTCCGCGGGCATCACAGCTTCCGCGGCTCCTGTCAACAAGCCCATGTACATGGCGAAGGCCAATGGCAATGCGGTGGCTGCGGCAGAGCATCTCACGCCTGTCGTGGAGGCCGCGATTCGACTGCTGCCGGGCAATGATGTACGTCAGCGCTCCACTACGTTTTCCCACTCACAGCTAACGTCGATGTGGTGTGACTGAGCAGCGCTGCGTCGATTGCAAGGCAGTCTACCCGCAGTGGGCGGGCGTGTCTTTCGGTGTGCTGCTGTGTCTCGCGTGTGCTGGTAAGCACCGCGCCTTGGGTGTAAATGTGAGCTTCGTCAAGTCGTTGGCGATGGACACTTGGTCACCGACGGAGCAGCGCGCACTGGAGACTGGCGGCAACGCCAAGTGGGTCGCTGTGTGCGCTGGCTCCACAACGATGGACTTGCCGATTGCCCAGAAGTACACGTCCTCGGTCGCCAAAGCCTACAAACACCGGTGCGTGTCACGCTGAAATCTGTGACGTGGTACGAATGCGTCTTGACAAAGCATGTGCGGCTTTCTCCAGCATCCTTGTTATCGCGAACGCGAAGAATCCTGTGAGCGACAGCCTCTCAGCGAACGAGTTCCTCGCGCAGCTGATGCTTACTGTCTCCACGCCCGCGTCTCCGGCTGACGTCGCATCGCTGCGTGCGAGTATCCTCGACGATTCGCCTCGCGCGTCCGAGGTATCAGCTCGCATTGGCCCGCATCTCGCAGCTACCGATGAAGCAGCGAGTTTGCGTGGGTCTGAAGGCGACTTCCAGAACCGGTCGAGTCGCGTTTACTCGACCGACCTGCTCGTCAAGTGCACGACGTGCCAGAACGAGATCTCGCTCCATGAGATCGATGCCCACTCCAAACGCTGCGTCGTTCGCTCACCTGTGCGTACTCGTCGTGCACGCCCCCATGCCTGTGGCTGTCAACATGCTAACCTCTTTTCGTCGTATCTCTAGAACACTTCAGTCAAATGGCGGAAATACGATCGCAAGTTCGGACGACCGGGCGTCTCCCTCGGCTTGAGTCTCACAAAGACAAGGGGCGGCTTTGCCGAAGTCACTCGCATCGCGCCAGACGGAGACGCTGCTCAGGCAGACGTACTGGTGGGCAGCTACGTCGTCGGTCTGAACGGCCACAAGACGTCCGTGTTTGACGAGATCGTGACGCTCGTCAGCACGCTTCAGCGGCCGATTCACTTCCATTTTGTATTTCGAACGCCCCAGAACGGCACGCACACTCGCAGCACCAGTGTCTCTTCGAACGAAAAGCACTCGCCGACAGTGCAGGCGGCCATCTCTTCTGTCCCGGAGCCCGTCAGCGTCGAGGTCGAGGCAGTTTTCGGCGAGAACGTCAAGGAGATTGGCTGCGTGCTGCAAGTCCAAAACAATCGCTGTGTCGTCAAGCAAGTGGACGCAGGAAGTGCCGCTGCAAGGCAGGGAGTGCTCGTGGGTTCCAGCATTGCCGCCGTGAATGGACGTCCCGTGCTGAGAGGCGGCGACGCTATCGAGGCCATCCAGAGAAGCTCTCGGCCCCTTCGGATAAAATTCCACCGTGTCGAAGGTCTCATGCGAGGCTGGAAGTCGTCATGACGAAGGAGTGAGCCGCGTGGACTGGTGACGTGACGTGATGTACCAGAACACTCGAAGTATTAGCACTAAGTTATGAAAGCGACGACAATAGAAGGCAAATTCACACACACACTACACATCCGGGAGACGGTCGGCGGGGACCTTGGCGGCGGCATAGCAGTCGATCTTGTAGTGTGCTGGGCGAGGTGGCTCGTCGCGCTCGCTCGGAACAACACGCATCGGCTTGAAGACATCGTGGAGCAGCGTCGACTTCATCGTTGGGCGGTCAGCTGGATTGAACGCAACGAGATCCAGCAGCAAGCCGCGCGCGCCTGGCACACGAGCCAGACGCTCTCGAGCCCTCTTGATGATGGCGTGGTTTCCACGGTCGATGCTGAACCTGGCTTGGTCTTCCTCAAACTGGTCCTTGGCACTCTTGCTCTCGGGTTTCTTGGCTGCGGCGGCTCGGCGTGAAGACTGTCGGGCCGGTTGCGCACTGATAGCATCTTCAGGACGCAAGTGCTTAACAAGCAGACTCCAGACTCGATCGATCTGCTTCTCCGCACTGGGGTTCTTCAGTGGGAGGCCAAAGAGCACTAGATAGCGGTACAGAGTGTGCACGAGCACATCGTCGGAGTCGTCCTGACCGACTCGTCGAAGCACTGAGAAGGAGGAGTTCTTTTTCGCCGACTGTACCACAGACAAATCAATGAGCAACTGATCGGAACAGCCATGCTAACACCCACTTACCATCCACAGTCGCTTCAGATCCTGCAACAGCGGGGCTGGGCACTTGACGCTTTCAAGAATCTCTTCGTATGGCGCGCTAGTCACAGGAGGCGGGTTAATTCAGCCATCGTCAACTCAGGAAATCGTCCATCGAGACTTACCACCCAGTGAACAGGTGCAAGAAGCAGAGTCCAAGCGAGAACGTGTCAGCAGCAAAGGACTGCTGCGCAAGATCTCCTTCCAGGAGGAACTCGATGGGAGTGTTCTCCAGCGTCGTGAACTGATCCAGCGTGACAGGTTGGCCGAGGTTCTCCACATTGGAGTCTGCCGTGCCGTAGTCAGCAAGTTTCACCCAGTAGGAGAACGTTGCCGGCATCTGCACATTGAAAGCGTCGTTGCCAATCGCGTACTGGAGCGTGAGTGGCTCGTCTTGTGCGCACTTCAAACCCTTGCGGCTGATGTCCTTGAGGAAGAAGTTGAGTAGCTAGAGACCCACGACAGACACAGTTCAGTAAGATCAGCACAAAGCAAGCTAAACTGAAGCAAAGTGCTCACGGACCTTGATGTCACAGTGGCGCAAGTTGAGGCGTTCTCGCGCCGAGTAGATGCTGAACACCATCTGGAAGAAGAACGGAAGCACCACAGAGTTGACTGGTAGCAACTGGTTGTCTTGGAGGCCGATGAAGTCCTCCACATCACCGCCATCGCAGAACTCCATGTGGATGTACTGGAAAAGACTGTCTGCACCGAAACGAGTCGGATCTTCGGCGGTCAGCGACGGCGCCACGTTCTTGCGCTTGCCCGTGAGAAGGTCGACAGGCTTGCGGTAGTCTGCGCTGCCCCATCGCATCGTGTGCGGTCGTTCGCGAGCGAGGAACACGTCGTAGATCTCCACGAAGTGAGGTGAGATCTTGGAGCGGACAAGCTCCGAAAGCAGAAGCGAATGCGCCACTTCTTGACGAACGATGTGCTGCTCCGACACGCGACACAGCGTTCAGTTCCCACAGTTTCAGCACAATTTGAGACATCAAACTCACCTGGTTTCCCGTGCTCTCGATAGCCCGAATGTCCATGACGCTGACTGCTTCGAGGCGCTTGTTGCGAGCCGAGAAGACCTTGAAAACTTCCTTGTAGGCACCGTCCGACAGGTAGTGGCCTCGTGGACAAGCTCCATAGACTTGATCCATCGTCAGAATCTGAGTTTGCCTGCGCGAAAGACGACGTTAGTTGATTCTCAATCGTCGATTACATCACCAAGCGCGGTGTCTCACTTTGAGTAGTCAGCGACTGACCACGCGTAGGCTCTGTGGACAGCAAGAGACGAGAAGTGAGACCCTGACAACGACCAGGTGCATGGAGCGGGACGTACGGAATGGAGAGCTCGCGCCACATCTTGGAGACATTGAATGCCACTTTGAGATCCCCAATGCTGAGGAATCCGGAGTGGAACAGCGAGTTGAGCACGTTGCGACCGATGAAGCGCCATCTCTTGAGCTCGGTCAACGTCGTCTTCGTGATCGAGCTGCGCCGTGGGGTGCCCATGGGCATGTACTTGCCGATTGAGCTGCGTCGCGGTGTTTTCTGTGGGGTCCTCATAGGTGTTCGAAGAGGAGTTTTCATCGGCGTGTGTAGCGGCGTCTTTGTCGGCGTTCGCAATGGTGTCTGAATCTGCACCTTGTGCGGTGTCTTCTGAGGAGTGGTCAATGCCTTGCTCGGCGTTTGCCCGGGAGTCGGCGTCGCGGTGCCAGCACCACTGACGCGCGGGCTGCGCCGAGGCGTCGTGAAATCTGCCTTGTTGAGAGAGTTGCGTCGCGGTGACTTGCGCGGCGTGACCATCATGGAGTCAAACGTCTCCTCAATCTCGTCCGTCACTCCACGATCGACTTCCATCGCCGCATCCTCGTCCATTTCCTTGGCCTCCGGCTCTTCACTCGATTCATACTCTTCCTCGTCTTCTTCTAGGACAGCGAGCAGCGGCTCGTCGTCTTCGTCTTCCCACACTTCGTCCTCCATGATCGTCGTCGGCATCATCGACGCACGCATGGGGATGATCGACAGTCGTCTCTCGGCGATACGACCGAGCTTGGACATGCGACGGGCTCGGTCTCGCTCCTTTCGCACGGACGGTCTCGCGAGCACTTCCTCCATGGCGTCGGCGATCTGCTCGTGGCGGATGGTGGACAGCAGACGGTCGTGCTCCGCCACCGACAGCATCTCCAGCTCTTCCTGGTCGAGGCGCTGGAAGTGTTCCTTGAAGACTTGCAGGCTTTTCTTTTCATCCGTCTTCAACCCACCCGCTGAAACAGCTAACCCGGACTCTTCTCCCGCAATACTATCTCCTACCTTGACTTGGGTCTCTTCTGCGTGTGGCTCTGGCTCCACTTCCGCCTCCACGCTCATCGAGACATCTCCATCGTCCGCCTCACTGTTACCACGTCGACCGAAAGGCGTCAGCTCAATCACATGCACCAACACTAAGTATGCAATAGGACATCGATGCGCCGTACCTTTTCGTGCGAATACGTACTCGCTTTTGCAGCTCGGCCTGCACGATCTCGACGTTGAGACTCGAGATGCGGTACAAGTGGCGGTGCACAGTGGACGGTACGAAGCCCAACTGCTGAGCCCACTCGCCGAACTCGCGGCGCTCCCGCACTTCGCTCCAGGAGCTCGGGAAGCGCAGCATGACCCCTTGTCCCAAGCCGAACTCCTCACAGTACTGCGCCTGCGTGGACGGCGCGAGTTGGTCAGCGAGGTACTCGACAAAGCGCTGCGGAGCCTCACGAATGCGCTCCTTCTTGCTCATCACGCGCGGCTGCTTGGTCGCCGGCTTCACTTCCTTTTCCTTCACAGCGTTGTCGCTGCTGCCGCGTCGGCGCTTGGCTGCCGCTGCCGTCGCCTTCGTTTTCGTCGCAGTCGTCGGCTTCTTACTGGCCGCGTTCTGCTGTTTCTTGGTCACTTTGGACACTTTCTTTCCGGTTGTTTCGTGGTCTTCCGCCTCGTCGTACGCGAACACATCGTCTTCATCGTCCGACGACACTGGAGAGCCACATATGCCGCCAGAGCGCGAGCCGCCACCGCGAGACCAGGCCGCCATTCCGTTTCCCTCGTCTTCGCCTCAACAGGAATTCAAAATGGGAAGCGACTCGCGCCAAAACAGACTCAGCCTTATTCTAGGGCAAGATTCGCCTAATAAAGGACACTAGGTTAGTGCTCCATCGGGTGCCACTCAAACGAGGTAACTGCAGCTTCTGACATGAGCTGGCTGAGATGGCTACAGTGCGAAGTGGGCGTGGCCGATTTGGCGTTCTTTCCATTCCGCCGCGCGGCTCCATCGAAGGAACGCCGCGTGCGTCTACATTGCAATGGGACGGAACGGAAAGATACGAATACGGAAGGATAAACGTGACAGAATGATCTATTGAACAATGGTCAAGGAGGCGCGATGGAAGACTTCCAATCGGCGCTATTACTTTCGATTCCGAAGGCTCGCGGAAGTCGCGGCCTATGCGGACAGAGTGGGGCTTCTTTCGATCGAAGCAATGACGCGCGCGCGCTGGAATCAGCGCTGGATGTTGGCGCGTGGTGGGGCGGGGAGGCGCGCGGCGCGCATGCACGGTTGGCTTGCCCTGGCGAGGGGATGGCTGGGGGAGAGGGGGGGGGGGGGGGG
>JAADXN010000023.1:0-71461 GCA_023337875.1 Pythium apleroticum | reverse complement strand
GGCACGGCTGCAGGAGGCCTGGAGCTCGCAGACAAGCGCGAAGCCTGTGGCAACAGAGAGCGCATTGGCGACTGCGCTGCAGCAGCAATGTACAGTCAACAAAGCAGCGTCCGCGGCTGCGAGTGATGCGTCAAATACGGCAAGTGCGGCGCTGGACGCGTGGCAGGCGCTCCAGGATGAGGAGCTCCGTCTGCGACAGGCCGTCAAGCAGTCGGGCGTGACTACAAAGAGCGTCTCGGTCACGGCAAAGAAGAAGAAGCCTCGAGCCAAGGCAAGTGGATCAGAGGCGACACGAAGAGATGGAGCTGTCTGCGCCAAGACGGAGTCGCTGTGGGCGTCGCTGGCCCAGGAGGAAGAGTCGACAGTCGCCGCGGTCTACAAGAAGCGCAAGCCGACAGCTACGGGCAAGCACAAGACAGCGTCTGTCCAGCCATGGAGCGCCCCACCACAACAACAGTAGCAATCCTACACAGACAGTGAGCTTGCACAAAGGAGACACTACCACACGATGACGTTGATATTCATGCCTCACTACCCTCGACCTGCAGACACACGGGAGTGCTTCTTCAGTGCATGAAGTTGCGCTCCAGCTCCGCGTTGCTCACGTAGTGGCTTCCTCCACCGCAGCGCCAGCCTTCACCGACTTGCTTCCACTCGAAGCCCATGGGGCACTTGGCCAGTCGCCGCAGCTTTTCCTGGGCGGCCCTGTACGCCTCCACTTTGCGTTGGGCTGCTTCACGCTTCTTGCGGTCTTCTTCGTCCTGTAGATCACGCAACAACTGCTTGTAGGCTTCCTTCGCACGCTCGAGCTCCTCCCACACCTCATCAGACACGCCGGCATCCCGCTTGGTGTTCTGGTGGAGCCTGTCATCGGGGTGGCCAGAAGGGTCTTCATCCCTTGTGGCTTCCTCGCTGTCAGGCTCCGCTAGCTCACCATCCCCTGGATTCGTCGCCAGCTCGCGTGCCTTCTGGACTGAGGTGCTCGTCTCCATCTCCACGCGCGGCGGCTCCGACAAGCTCGCGTGTTCTTGAGTGCGCTCAAATGGCCTCACTTCCGGTCGAGACAGGATCTCGGCGTCTGGTGGTCGTCGGGCAGCCAACACTCGCTCGCTCGCAGCCGCCACATCGGCCAATGCGATCGTTCGCGCCAGCTCTGGATGGCCCACGACGCGCTGGGCTCGACACTCGAGCACACTCTTCCACACCTTGTCCACATCGCGGCCATTGCCGAAACCAGGCAGCCCACGCAGCGTCTCAAAAAGCTCCTCGAGTTCCTCTGTTGCGTCGTCGCTGAGCTGATACTTCTCCTGAGCGCTTCGTGACTGGAGGAATGCAATGCAATCGCTGGCTTCCCAGTCCGGGAAGTCCAGGAACCGCGTGAATCGGCTCTTGAGACCAGCGTTGCGGTCAAGCATCGCGTCCATGTCTGCTGGATAGCCGGCCAAGATGATCACCATGCCAGCGTACATCGGATCCGTCATGGCAGCGACCAGCGTCGTCATGGCCTCTTCGCCGAACGAGCCCTTGCCCAGTTCGTACGCTTCGTCGATGAAGAGAATCGCCCCACGCGCCTGTCCGAGCTGCTCTTCGACCTTCTTCTTCGTCTGGCCGAGATACTCGCCCGTCATGTTCAGTCCCGACGTTTCCACGACACGATCCGAGCCTAGCAAGCCCATGTGGTGCAAGATCTTGCCCATCGCACGCGCCACAGTCGTCTTGCCCGTACCCGGCGACCCACGGAAGATGAAGTGGCCAATCTCCGGACGCTCTTCGCCTTCTTCCTCGGCGACTTGGATGCGCGTACGCAGACGCTGCAGTTCGTCCTTGATGTTGTCCATGCGGTAGAGCTTGTCAAGCATGCGCAGTGGATCAACCGGCTCCTTCTTCTCGGCTGCACCGGACTCGTGTTCGTCTTCGTCCTTGGATCGCTTTGCCATCTCGTTTTCAATGTCCTCGAGCTGCAGCCGCATCTTGGTCTCACCTGCTTCGACTGGCCGCTTGGAGGCGTTCGCCATGGCATTCTTCAGCAGCGTCTCCACTGCTCCGGCGTTGCCAAAGTTCGCCTGACGACGTTGCATCGCCAGTAGTTTCACCACTTCCTGCTCGACTTCCACCGGACAGTAGACGTTCTTGCGAGCGCACGCGGCCGAGAAGATGTCGTACAGCTCGTAGTCGTCGTAGTCGTCAAAGTAGAACGCGTACTCGATCGGGAACCGACGAGCCAGCCCAGGGTTCTGCGTGCGCAGCATCTCCGTCATCTGCTGCTCATACCCGATGAGAATCACGGCGATGTCGTCGTTGTCCGAGCCTTGAACCTTCTCCACAAGCACATCCAGCACTTGCTTGCCGAAGTGGTTGTCGTTCAGGTTGTAGGCTTCGTCGATGATCAAGACCTTGCCCTTGGCGAGCTTCAGGATCTCGTTGGTCTTGGTCTGCGACTGGCCAACGTACTGGCCGACGAAATCGCCTGCCGTCTTGGCCACAACCTCGCCGTTCGACAAGAAACCGAGGTGCTTGAGCAGCTTGCCGTAGAGCTTCGCACAAGTCGTCTTGCCCGTGCCCGGGTTGCCCAGGAAGAGGCGGTTCATGACGATCGATAGCGTCTCTTGGCCGTTAAGTTCACGCTCATAGTTTGCGTCGCACACAGAGATGATCTCCTTCACGCGTTGCTTGATACGCTTCCAGCCGATCTTGCCTTCCAGCTCATTCATGAGGCTTCGTAGCTTCTCGTTCTTCGACGGCCGCTCTCCGATCACATCAACTGCGCGGATCTCCGTGACACCAGCGAAGTCTTCACGCGCCATGGCTTCCGACGTTGCGTGTTCGAAAAGCTGGCGCACAGCACGCGCGTTGCCAAAGCCTTTGCGACCCGCCCCATGCACAAGCCGACGACACGCGATGGTCGAGACTTTATCGTCACACGTCCACTCGCGGTCCTTGAGCATTCCGTCCCAAATAACTCGTAGGTCGGCCTCGTCAAAGTCGTCAAACACCACCTCCGTGAACCGACTGCGAAGACCGTCGTTGTACGCGTACAGCTTCTGCTGGATGTCGTCCTCGTAGCCTGCGAGAATCATGGACAGATCTTTGCGATACTCCTCAGCAGCGACCAGCACCTCGGCGACGATTGGCTTGCCCTTCGGATCCGACAGCGGTTCGAGCTCATACGCTTCATCGATAAACACGACGCCGCCCATCGCTTTCTTCACCTGGTCACGGAACTTGTCGACGCCATTGTCTTTGAGCTCCTGAGCGGGGCACAGCGCGACTGTGGTTTGGGGCCGCATGCCCGAGTCGTGCAGGATGCGAGCAAACAACTTGGCCACGGTAGTCTTGCCGGTGCCCGGGTTCCCAACAAAGCAGTAGTTCATCGCCTTCGCGTTCTTGTCGCGCTGGGTCGCCGTCATCTGCTGGAACGCCAGCGCACCCTTAAACATGTTGATCGCAAACCGCTTCACGCGGGCCAGACCCACCATCTTGAGCAGCTCGTCCATAGCCTCCGATGTCACGTTCTGGTCCGCCTTGAGCTTTTGCCAGCGCTGCTCGACTGTCATCGCCTCTTCGTCCGCTTTCGTGGTTGGGGCCTTGGTACCTCCCACCGCCTTGCTCGCCACGAAGGCCTTCTCTGCCTGTGTGAGCCACAGCTCCGCCGCCTCAGGATACAACTCGTGGAACAGCGCCAAGCACTCGGCTGGCTGGACGCGCGGTGAGACTTCTGGATCCCGCCCAACACTGCGAGCCAACGCGACGAGAACGAGCGGATGACACACGCGGTTCAGTTGCTGCATGCGGTCCACGTAGCTCTCCAGCTTGGCGATAGCGTCCGATGCATCAGACTTGCGTACTTCCAACAGCTCAAGCGCGCCGAAGAGGTCGACTTCGGCGAACGGTTGCTTCTCCGAGATCTTCTGCAAGAGATTCACACCGCTGAATGGATTGCCCGCCGCCTCGTTCTTCTTCTTCTTGGCACCGTGGACAAACGCGCTGCCGTGGCCACGCATGAACGCAACCTTGTCGTGCAACTGCTGCTCGACACTCTCCGGAAGACTGAACTCGCTTCCCACCAGAAGCTGCTTGCCAGACCACGGGTAGCACAAACGGATACCGTGTGCCCATCGCCAGGGCAATGCCTCCAAGAGCTGGCTGCATTGTGCCGCTTGAGAAGACGAAAGAGCACTGGATTCTGCTGATACGACGCCCGTTGTGCCTGAGACACCGGTAGATGACGACGCCAACGACTTGTACGCGAGGAAGCGACTTGGCGGGTGCTGCAAGATGGCTTTCATGCTCTCTCCTAGCTCACTGGTCATGGAATCGACAACCATCTTGCGATCCGACGCCTGAACACTCGCCTCTGCTGTCGGGAACATCGCAAACGGCTCCCACACTCGCAGCAAACCGGCTTCGGCCATGGATCCGTCACGCTTCATTGCGAAGAACGCGCAGTCGTAGCCGAACTCTTGCTGCTGCTTCTCGATCCAATTCAAGCGCTTATTGCCGATGTTTGTCGTACCGGTAGGTGCATCCGACGGACTGACGTTGAGTCCCAGCGAGAATACCACGCCAAACACAACACGTCGCGGCGGAGGCGCCGTCTTCTTCTTCTTCTTGCCTCCTCCTTCGACTGCAATCATATGCGACGCGTTTTCGGCGTTCAACGGGTATACCTCCAGGTTGGTCCAAGTCTGCGTTGACGCGAAGTCCTTCCGTTCAAAGCGTGTGCACGGTTGGCTGACTTTCTTCCCAGAACCGACGACAGCAAACACGGGCACGTACACAGGCCGAAAGAGCGCTCGCGACCACACGTCTTCGTCTTGCTCGATCCAGTTTCTGAACCGCTCAAGAACTGCAAGTTGGCGGCCGTAAAACTTGATTTTGTCGTCATCGTTCAGGGTGGTGGGGATCGCGAACGACGGCAGTGCCGCCACGGCTGGTGGCATTCCGACTGGCGGCCATGGAACAGTGGTCTCTCCAGTCGCCGCGCAAATCGATTTCGTGATCTCGATCGCCTCCACCAATTCGTCAAACGAACAGCCCGGGCACGCTGCAGGTTCGCCCTTTGAGCAAATGGCCACGTGGTACTCGTGTTTCCCGGCTGAGCACGTCCAAATAACGCGTGAGTCGCATTGCAGCACTTCGGTATTCGCCGAACAAAGCGCTCGGACAGTCTGGTGACACACGCTCGTGTTCCAGCATGGCTTGTTGACGGTTTCCTTGCAGCGCACGGACGCAATGTCCAAATGGCAAGCTATCTCGACTGTGTGGCCACATGGAAGCGCCTTCGTCGTTGGCACTCGGCAAATTGGAGCCTCAACTTCTCCTCGCAAGATCTTCATCGCCTGTTCGCATGGGATGCGCACTTCATGGCCGCACGTCGCATCTCGCCGCAGCAGAACTGTTTGCTTGCAGTGCTTGAGATTCGTCAGGATTGCGGACGATGTCGGCGCTGCAGGAGCTGGAAGGCTCGTCGACAAAATTCCCGACGACAGCAGTAGCTGAACAGCCTCGTCGCGCTCCGGCGATGGGCCAGACCAAGGCAACAAAGACTGAAGCATGCCTGTCAACGAGGTCGATGCTTGAGACCATGGGCTCCACGATTGCAGCTCCTTCGTCAGCGAGCACGGGAACACGCAGTCGTGGCCACAGTCGGGACGCTTCATGCAAACCGTCTCGGCACACGGCTGGCTGGTGCTTCGTGCTCGGTGGCATGACATCTCTTGCTCGTGGCCGCACTGACGCTGTAGCGTGACCTTGGCTTGGCACGGAATCCCCAAACCGAAGTTCTGGAAGCTCGACATCCGGTTTTCTTCCTTCACGTCTGTCACCGGAGCTGGCGGTGTAGAACTCGCCCCGAACTGTGCCACACGTTGCCGCAATCTCGCTGCGTCTGCACAGGTCGTCTGATGGATATGGCCGCATTCCGGGTTCACGAATTCCACTTTCTCGTCACACGGTGGCTTGTTCAACGCCATACTGAAGGCCGTGCTGCATTGGACGGAGGCCTCGTGGCCACACTGGCGACGGAACGTGACCATCGTCGTGCATGTGTGATCGGTTGGGCCGTATTCTGTGCCTTCATTCACCACACCAAAAGACGATACGGCCGTGCCGCGCCACGATTCCAGTGAGAGCTTGACTGGACACGGCAGCGTGACTTCATGACCACAGCGAGGCAAGACGCACTGGAGTCGTTTCGTGCACACGTAGTTGCTGCGTCCACTTGTGAAATCAGCCCGCAAGTAGCACTTGAGCTGCGTGGCATGGCCGCACGGAGGCACGAAGTCCACACTCTGTGTGCAGTGTGGTGCCTGACGACCGCCACCAGGTTGGTACGCGTAGTAGTCAACGCATTTACACTGGCGTTCGTGCTTGCAGTCGGGGTAGACAAACGGAGTCAGTGCCTTCTCCGTGCACTGAGGCCACGCGGTCTTCTTCTCTAGAATGTCGACTTCCGTGGCACAAGCCACTTTTTGGACGTGCGTGCACGGAAGCTGCAAGTCCACTTGCTTGTCACAACGATACACAGCCAGTGCATCATCGATCACGACACGCTTCGTCGTCTTGCACACGTCTGCACACTTGAGTTGGCGAGGGTGGCGTGCACAAGGAGAGTCGACAAGCACCTCGCAACTAGTCGTATGCTGGTCGATCGTGGCCCAGTGGCATCGCTTGCCGCACACGTGGGTACACAAGAGTGGCTCTTCGCAGATCACTTGACAGAACGATAGCTGCAGCTCACTTGGTTTCTTGGCAAGATGAACACTTTCACGGTGCTGAGGGCAACATAGCGGCAGTTTGTCGCCCAAGCGCGCTTCGGCAAAAGGTGGCCACTCGGCATCCACGGAAGCTGAGCTATCTGAGGCTGCCGGGTCTTGCAGCTTGTCAATCGTCGCCTGCCAATGAGCAGGCGCAGAGCCTGCGGCATTCGTGAAGTATTCGATGTTCCCCACGATGTACATACCGATGCGAGCACGACTCAACAGCACGATCATGCGGTTCTGGAGCTTCACGAACGGAGTCTTCGACTTGCCGTCAATCACCAATGATACGATCACGACGTCTGCCTCGTCACCCTGGAACCGATCGACAGTAGACAGTGTGCAGGTAGGCTCGTAGCGGCCGTCTCGACCCAGCTTCCCCATGCCGAACTGCTTGGACGTGAGTAAACGACGCATGTGCATCAACTGGCCCTTGTACGGCGTCAAAATTGCAATCGAACTGCTTGGCACGCCACATTGTGTCAAGTACTTCGCGAGATGGCAGGCCATGTCTGCCTCGTGCGTGTTCATCTTGGACAACCCCACGCTCGCTCTCTCCTCACGACCTTTGTGGGTCCAGAAAAAGAGGTGAGGTGCGACGCCAAGCACCTCTCGGCCACTAGATACCGCCGATCGAACCTTGTCCACCGGGACAACGGCCCCGAACCGCTTCGAGACCGGAGACGGAGACTGGATCGTCTTGGTCAGACACACGTCGTGGTCCTCGATCTCCGTGATGTCGGCATAGAACTCACGCGTCAGGTCAGCAATGTTCTTGCGCATACGTCGCTGGATTGACAGCACGGACGACGGCACCTCATGGCCAGGTGGTGCACGAATGAGTCGCTCGAACATGGAGATGTTGATCTTGTTGATGCGCTCGAAGTCGAATTTCGAGTTGACCGATGGCTGCAACTGCAAGTGATCGCCAATCATCTCCAGCTTACACGTCGTCGACCCGAGACACGCAAACAGAAGCGGCTCCAGCACTTCCGACGCTTCTTCGACAAGAATCGCAAACGGCTTGGTCGCGCGAATGGCTTCCAGGCGAGTCACACAGCCCGTGATGGTGCCACCAATCACAGACCGACCTTCGTACAGCATTGTTCGCGCTCGCTTTTGCTCGTTGAACAGTTCACGCTTGGTCTGGTTGAAGGTTGAGTGAATCGCACGGAGAACGGCATGGGCGATTGGATCCCAGTGACGGAGGAGGGCTCGAATAACGTGCCAGCGGTGCTCCAGAGTCATGTCCCAGTGCCATTCGCTCACGGCAAGCACGTCTTCACCTTGGCTTCCGTCCTCCACGCCCTGTTCGTCGTGGGAAAGCTCGACATCCTCATCAAACTCGAACTCATCTTCAACTTCTCCTCCACTCTCGACTTCGTCGACATCGCGCAAGTGCTGGATGTGATCTGGCTCATCGTAGTCATCTTCATCCATCGGCAGAAAGTTGTCAATGGCACAGTCGACGAACTCGTCCGAGTCACTCGCCGACGCGTCGTCATTCGCCTCAACTCCCTCCTCCTTGCCCTCCTCCTTGTCGTCCACGTTTCCGGCAAGATCCGTCTCTTCATTTGCAGCGCTACGACTTGACTCACTGGTTGACTCTCGTCCAGGCTTCGACGACTCGTCTTGGTCAGTAGTGCGTGGAGCTGGAGCATCTGCCTTCGCCCAAGCGCTCAACGGCTCAATCTGCGGCACTGGCGCCTGGCGACTTTGACTAATGTGGTTCACGCAAAACGATTTCCCGGGCAGAGGCTTGCCCTTGCACGGCTTGCCCTTGGAAGTGGTTGCAGCACAGCTCGTAGCACCAATCGACGACGTTGCCTCTTGCGCAATCCGTTGTTGCTCGCCGTACGCACGGTGCGAGTGGCAATACGGCGTGCTACGAGACACGGCGATGTTCTGGCACGAATTGCCTGAACGTGTCACTCCGCGACAAGTTGGAAGAGCGTGCTCAGCGCAGTACGAGGAATCGTGCGACGTTGCCAGGTTTCCACACGTGTCTCCGCCATTGGTGGCAAAGCAAAGAGGATGCTTGTCACAAGTGTTCCGTGGTGGCATGTCAGTTGCCTCGCGCACAGGCAATTCTTCACGGATGCACACGAAACACGCATGGTCCTCGCAGTATTGTGCTTTTTCGCCAAGCACTGGAGATTCGCAGTCTTCCGTCGCACAGAGATGTGCTGCGCAGTACCCATGGTCGAGTTCAACCGCCACATCGCATCGCGTTTCCGACTCGGTAGCATCATCGACGGTCACGTAGTGGCACCGGTGTCGCGAGCAGTACACCGTTTCGTCACTGTCCACGAGCTTCGTGCACTCTTCTTGCTCGTACACACACGCTGGAAGTGGCACAAATCCACTCATCCACTTGTAGAGGATTTCAGCTGGGTCCATCTGAGCATCGTAGTGGCGAATTCCTTCGTAGAGCGTCTTGATGTCCTCTTGCTTGAGCACTGCCGGCTTCGTGAGACTCCCCTCGGCAATCGTGACGAGCTTCGCTGATTCTTGTGCTTCTAGAGCCGCACTGTCAGGTTCACTTCCTTCTTCATCATCGCTGCCACCTTCGGCATCACCATCGTGCACAATTGACGGCTGAGCGAAAGCCAAAATGGTTGCTGAAGCTTTTGCCAACTCGCTTGCCGCACTTGCCAGTATCTTGATGCTATCTCGCTGCGCTTGGATGTCACCGTCGTCGAGTGATGGACCGCCACCTGCCACCAGAACCTGCGCTTCGTGGATGACGCCAAATGAGTTCCGGAAACTACGCACCGTGGAGCCGAGTTTGTGCAAATGGTCCAGCTCCTTCGCGAGCTTGGCAACTGCCGGCGCAGTCGCGACGACATTCGATTCCTGGTACGGGTGCAGCTTTGGCTCCAAGCAACCACCGCCCAATCGCACCAGCGGTGACTTTCCGTAGAAGTGATTCTGAACCGTGGGCTCTTTGGTCACCAAATCGACGAGGAACTCGTCGATGGCGTGGTTCTTGTACGACAACACCAGAATGGGAGGCTCACCCACCGACGGATTCACGCGCATCCATAGCTTGCGAATGATCAGTAGGGCACGAACAATCACGACGCCCAAGTATGACTTGCCAGTTCCCGGTGGCCCTTGCGTGCAGTGGACAGGGTGGCGAAGAGAATCGATAAAGCTGACGAGTTGACCGCGATCCAGTGTCGCCTTCGTGACCAGCGAGACGAGATCGCGATGCAAGAAATTGGCGGCTTGGGCATCCCGCCGAATCTGGACGATCGGATCCAGCATGCTCTCGGCCACAAGCGTTGCAATGAGTTCCGGAATGCTTGCCACTCGCACTGAACGAGCAGAAGAGACGACGTCTTCATCGTTCTCATCGCTGTCGACAGTATCCTCCTCCGACGAATCCGGAGCGGCGCCGGCTTCCGCCCGACCTTCATCAACGCCATCACCAATTGCAGCGACATTGCCTCGAAGTCTCTTCAAATTCACGAGCGCACCGGACTGGAAGGGCATGGGCATCTCTTGCTGGCGCTCTAATGCCTTCAGCACCGGAATGAACTCTGGAACGAAGGTTTGGCAGTCGATGATCGCAACACTCACGCCTTGTTCGAGGTCTCTCGCAAGAAGAGGATTGCCAGTCTCGTCCACGGTGTACTCGAGCAATTCGAGTGCCACGCGCCCACCTTCGCGTTCACGGAACTCGTCTCGTGGCGCCCCGTGTAGCGCGACCTTGGCCCAGTAGATCTCGTCACTGAGCTTCAGGGATGCACCGCGACCGGAAAGTACAACAATTCCCACCAGGTTCGGAGACGCCAGTCGACGAGTCGTCTTCCAATGGATCTGCATCTGCGGCGGGCGCCGCGAAGCCACATCGGTGAGGTACATCTTGCCATCGTAACGCAACGAGCGCACAGATGCGTCGTAAATATGTGTCGACGCGTAGCTGGATGCGGGTCCACGAAGCTTCTGCTGTCTGTCCAGCGCACAGGCTTTGCAGAATCCAACGTGATGTTGGCGATTCGCGCACACAAACTCTACAAGACGACCGCAACCACTCGTGCGGCAGTGGTAGTCAGCATATCCCCGCGCTTGCATTGGCCAAAGTGGCTGGTCACACGTCTTGCCGTTCATCTGGAGCGTGCAGTGTGGTAGAAGTGCGTTGTGGCCATCCACGAACGTCATCCCCGTCCAAAGCCTGGTCGTCGTCTCGAAGTATTCTTCCGGAGAGTCGTACACACCGTCGCCACGGCCACCAGGCACCTTCATCTGCGGCAACTTGAGCGCCTGGAAATTGTTCCAATCCGAGAGCCACGCGACAGTTGGTCGCTTCCACGAGACAACGGCCTGAGACGCCATTTCGTCCGTGTCGTTCTCGGCAACATCCTCTTTCGCAACGCGAACAGTCCACGGTTTGTCGAGCTCGGCAAACAGCAGCCCAATGCGATCACGGGCCTTGCGGTGGGTCGGGTAGCGGGATTCCAAGCGCTGCTCAGCGTCCGCCAGCATGTCAGTGAGAGCATTCGTCACGTCTTCCTTGGATTCACGCCACACAAACTTGGTGAGCCGCTTGAACACTTCCTCTACGACTTCGACCGCTCGCAGCTTGGCGTCTTCAGCCGTCATACCCGAACCAAGTGCATTGTTCGCGTCGCTCGAGTACCGCAAGAACGCAGCAACCACGGAAGTGACATCGCCAAGACGCGGTGGCGGGATGTTTGCCGACGGAGGCAGCCTCGCCAGTGTCTCCAGCAGCGTCTTCATCGTAGTTCCGTCGAGCGTCGCTGCTTGCTGCCACGAAGCTGTCCACATCGCTTCTCCATCGATCACAGCAGCAGCCAGCTTCGCCGTTGGACACGTTCGTAATACACTCGCGACGAATCGAGTGCACGACGATGTTCCGATCGCACCGTACGACGAAGCCGCTCCAGATTTGGAGGCTGTAGACTGATCACCTCGCCCGCCGCCGTAGCCTCGTCCGTTGCCACCACCGTAGCCACGACCGCCGTGCGCGTTGCCATTGTTTCCGTAGCCATTTCCGCCGGCGGGACCGCCACGTCCGCCTCCTCCGAAGCGTCCACCGCCGCCTCCGCCATAACCGCCTCCTCGGCCTCCTCCATTGCCTTGACCTTGACCTCGTCCGCGTCCGCCGCGGCCTCCATTCGCGCCTGATTGCCATTGACCCTGGCCTTGTCCTCGCCCTCCGCGCCCTTGCGTTTGGGCGTTGAAGCGGCCTCCTCCGCCGCCTCCGCGTCCACCGCTAGCACTGCCACCGCGACCGCCGTTGCCGCCGCCAGCGCGCCCTCCGCCGCGGCCGTTGTTCGCCATCTTCTCGCCTCTTTCTTCTTCTCGCGAAAGCGGAAATGCCGTTGACGCGGTGTGTGGATGGAGGAAAAAAATATCCTCAAGGATATGGCTTCAATATCTCCAACCTCCGAGAAATGTTACGGCCTGGTTCGCGCCGCATCATCACACGCACGTCCACGTTGAGGATGGACCTTTGAAATCAAATGATTCGACATTTTGCTTTCTGTGGGAAAGGGACTGGTGTTTAGACCTTGTCGCTGACAGGAACAACTGCGTGCGGGGAGGATGGTCAATCTTGGGCTCTTGCTTTGTTGGGTGCGCATAGGAACCCCTGTGCCTTATGAGCTGGATTGCTCACTGCTCGAGTGGCTTGACGCACAGAGTGCATCGAGACGCGCCAACGCGCTCCTTGACGGCGAAGTCGTTCTCGTCATCGAGTGATGCGCAAAATTCGCGTCTTTGCGTCCATCTAAGTAATTTAAGATACTAATTGTATATCTTTGTATACACTTCCAATAAGTACGAATTGACGCCTGCACTGTGAAAACTCCTGCAGAACTCCGGCAACGATAATGGACGGATCCAGCCTCAACAGCGCCGATGGCGCTGCTGCGGTCGCTAACCACGTGACGGCGGAGAGCGCAAGCCACCAAGAGGGACTGCTGGTGCTTGTGATCGATACGAACCCGCAGCAGTGGTTCCCGAACGCGAAGCTTCAGAACGCCCAGAGCCAGAGTTTCCAGCAGCTCATTTCGAGCGCGCTGGTGTTTGTGAACTCGTATTTATTGCTGCACCGCAACAAGCGCATCGTGATCATCGCCGCCCATGCAGGACGCAGTGAGATGCTCTTCCCGGATCCTGATCAGCTTGATACGTCTGGCCGTGCTGAGCAATCCCTCAAGGTCAACAGTCGCGTGATGGAGAAGCTGCAGGCACTCAGCGAGGCGTCATTGGACCCAGCCAAGCCCAATGCGACAGCGATTGCGGCCTCCATCTCCAGAGCGCTATGCTGTAAGTTACTGCGTCCAAGTGTGGGATCATAGTACAAAAGCTGACGATTCGATGATGCTCTAGTCATCAACCGGGCCATCAACGAGCAGAAGGATGTCCACCCACGCATTCTCGTCATCCAGAAGTCACCCGATGTTTCGGAGCACTACATCGCCATCATGAACGGCATCTTCTCCGCCCAGAAAAAGAGCGTCGCTGTGGATGCCTGCATCCTGTCTCGAGACCACTCGCCGTTCATGCAGCAGGCAGCGTATCTGACCGGCGGCATCTACTACAAGCCCAACGACCCGAACTCGATGCTGCAGTACCTCATCTCGATCTACCTCCCTGAGCCGAGTATGCGCAAGCTGCTGAAGCTGCCAACGCAAGACTCGGTCGATTTCCGAGCGATGTGCTTCTGTCACCAAAAGGTGATCTCGACGGCGTTCGTGTGCCCCGTGTGCCTCTCGCTGTTCTGCGAGTTCAAGCCAATCTGCTCCACGTGTGGCATCCGCAGCCGTATCCAGCCGACGAAAAATATGCCGCCGAAGAAGCGCACAAAGCCTTCCACATAATTCCACTAGCCAGGGTCTTGATATCGCCTCAGAATCATAACATATCCACACATCGTCGATCTTGGTGCTTGGTCGTCATCTTCGTCGAAGGCCCAGGCGCCACAAGAAGAATCGCAAGAGTGACACTAATAATTTCAGCCAATAGATTTTTACTACACAACGTTTTAACCAATAGAAACGTTTAAAATTGATGATGGGACTATGTTGGTTGATGTATCGGAGCTCTGATGAGGCAAACGCCGGACTGTCACGAGTTGGGCCATCACATCAAAAGCGCACTCAGCAGACACAGCAGACGACGACGAATATGAGCAGGTGCGGACTGAAATGCCGCTACCTTCGCTGTATGATGGTTGTTCCCAGCTGACGTGATGATGAACCTTGCAGAAAGAGCGTTAGCGAGGTCTTCCAGGCCACCAAGGCGGCCAACCGCCCAGCCTTCGTCACGTTCACGGCCTGTGGCTTCAAGGACAAGGAGGACACTGTCGAGATTTTGCTGGCACTCGAGCGTGGTGGCGCCGATATCATCGAGGTTAGATGGTGGTTTGCAGTATGCGAATGCTGCAGGTGGTTGGTCCTAACCCAGCGATTTGTGTGCGAATAGCTTGGCGTCCCCTACTCGGACCCCCAGGCTGATGGCCCAACGATCCAGAAGGCGCACCAGCGTGGTGTGGACCAGGGTATCACGCTCCACGACGTGCTTGCGACTGTGAAGGAGGCGCGTGAGAAGGGCCTGGTGACGCCAGTCGTGCTCATGGGCTACTACAACAACTTCCTCCAGTACGGCGAGACCAAGATCTGTGTCGACTCGAAGGCCAACGGCGTCGATGGCTTTATCGTCGTCGACCTGCCGCCAGAGGCTGCGTCGTTCTTCAGCGGCGAGGCCAAGAAACTCGGCCTCGCGTACATTCCTCTGGTTTCGCCAACGACGACCGAGGAGCGCATGGCCCTCATTGGCTCTGTCGCGAGCGGCTTCGTGTACTGCGTGAGTCTGACGGGCGTCACTGGTGCCCGCACGGAGCTGCCGCCAAACCTCGACTTGTTCATGGCCAAGAGTGAGTCGTCTGTCTCGTTTCCCATTGCCTTAGCTCCTCTGATCTTGCCTGTTCTCTGTAGTCCGCAAGCACATCTCGCACCCACTCGCGCTTGGCTTTGGTCTCTCGAGCCGCCAGCACTTCATCCAGGCCGGTGCGTTTGCCGATGGCGTTGTCATGGGCTCGAGCATCATCAAGGTCATCGAGGCCGCGCCAGCCAACACGGCCTCGCGCGCCGCCGCTGTCGAGAGCTTCTGCAAGAGCATCGTCACCGACGCCTAGACCGTAGCATTAGATCCAGCACCCACAGCAACGTATGTGCAACTGCAAATGCATCAACGAATAAAACAACCATGGTGAGGTTCACGAGCCGCTCCATTTCTCTGAGCGATTCACTCGGATCCACTGTTCCTACCGCTCACTTGGCTTCAGTATGACCGCCTGGCCAAGCCAGCAAACGCCATTTTCATGATCCTGCGCCACGACGTCACTGCCGCCACTATGGCCTGCATATATTCTTTCTATAGCATTTCATGTCAAGTACGTGTCCGCAGTGCATTTTGCCGGCGTCGTCAAGACATTCGCATCTTGCGCATCCTCGGTCGTCGGCGTGGGTTCGAGTCCCGCTTCCGCCATGTAGTCTATCCGGATAATTCGTCCGGATGATTCCCAACCTCGCACACTATCGAAGCCCGGCGTGTCTATCCCATTAGACTAAAGGCAGGGTCAATGTGTGTGCAATAGGAACCAGGGGAGGTGAGAATAGAGCCCCAGCGGGGTCACTAGCTCGCCTCCACCACAAGCTCGTCCGGGTGTCTGTACCGCGCATGCCTCTATCGCGGAACGCAGCCAATCGATGGGCGTTCATTCTTTTCAGGTTTTGTCCCCCCTGCCTCTCCAATAGAAGACCGGACTTGCATTGTCTGCATGACCTCATGGGGCACAATTCTGGCCACGTACCGCCGCTGCAACCTCGAAGAAGAACAACACCCGTCCGCCAATATCCTGGAGCTCTTCACGCCGAGAGTTGCGTTGCATTCGTCCTACAGAGTCCGTCACGAACGCTGCACAATGGAGCGCTTCCTGACGGCCATCGCACGAGTGAAGCCGGTGGCTGCGTGCCAGAAGACCAGCGGCACGCTCAAGCGCAGCCTCACGCTCGTGGATCTCATCGCGTACGGCGTCGGTTGCTCTGTCGGCGCTGGCGTCTACTCGCTTGTTGGCGTCGGTGCGCAGATCACGGGGCCGGCCATCTCGCTGTCGTTTCTCATCAGCGGCATTGCATGCATCTTCACATCGCTCACGTACTCGGAGTTTGCTGCGCGCGTGCCGGTAAGACATCGACGTCGACGCTTTCGGCGCTTGTCGATCTGTTTTGTAGAAACTAACACTTGGTTTGTCGGGTACTGTGCCTAGATCACCGGCTCTGCTTACACGTTTGTGTACCTGACGTTTGGAGAGCTGGCGGCATGGCTGATCGGCTGGAACCTGACGCTGGGCTACGGCATCTCGGCCGCTGGTATCGCGCGAAGCTGGGCGTCGTACGCCGAGTCGTTCCTGCATCAGTTTGGACTCCAGATCCCGCACTGGCTCGTGCGCACAGAGCTTTTCGGCATGTCTTGCAGTGTGCTGGCTTGCGTGCTGGTGGTTGCATGCACGTTCATCCTTCTTGCTGGCGTCCATGTAAGACTGGGAGAGCGGCGATTATGTCATGTCGTCTGCGAGACACTCACGTGGATTGTCTGGATAGGAATCGGCCAAGTTCAACGCGTTCGTGACACTGCTCAACATCGCAGTGCTGCTGTTTGTCATCGCACTCGGCAGCACGCAAGTGGATGAAAGTAACTGGAAGCCATTCGCCCCCGAGGGCTTCGACGGCATCATGACAGGCGCCGGCGTTGTCTTCTTCGCGTACCTGGGCTTCGACATGGTCGCGTGCTTGGCGGAAGAAGTGAAGGAACCGCAGCGGACACTCCCCAAGGGCATCATTGGCTCGCTGTTGATCTCCATGGCGATCTATGTCGGCGTGTCGCTCGTTGTGACGGGCATGGCGCCAGTCAGTGTCCTCGGCGGAGACATTCCGCTGATCAACGCGTTCTCGTACCACAACCTGGACTGGGCTGGCCACATTGTCTCCTTCGGCTCCATTTTCGGGCTCACCACAGCGGCGTTCACGTGCCTCATGGGGCAGCCACGTATCTTCTACCAAATGGCCAAGGACGGATTGCTTCCTGAGGTGTTCGCCAATCTCAACCGCAAGACCCACGTGCCCGTGGCGAGTACGATCTTCACAGGCATCCTCGTCGGCGCGATCTCGTTTGTGTTCGACCTTGACTTCCTCGCCAACGTTATTTCCTGCGGTACACTGCAAGTCTTCACCTTTGTGAACGCCGGTGTGCTACTGCTACGGATGAAACCAAGCCACCACCAGAAGGGCACGGTGGCGACGCGGGTCGTGATCTTCACAGTCGCGGCATTCGCATTGTCGTTCTCGCTTGTACTGAAGTGGCACTGGACACTGCAAGTGATGCTCGGCCTCATCCTACTCGGGGCCTTTGCCTCCATCCAGTACGTCGACAAGCACCGGTACGTTCAATGCCCGCATCGACTTCCTCTCTCCCCAGAGTGGCTCATTCTTGTGCATGTATCGATACAGAGTCGACACCTCAACCTTCCAGTGTCCGCTTGTGCCGTTCGTGCCGTGTGCTGGCATCGTTGCGAACATCTACATGATGGCCAGTCTGTCCCACCAGGCCTGGTGAGTTCTTCGCGATGAATCACCCTACCTGATGCTTCCGCTAACTTTCTTCTTGCAGGCTCGGCGTGAGCATCTGGCTCTTCCTCGGACTGATTGTATACCTCTTCTACGGCATCCGCCACAGCGCCCTGAACGGCTTCGCCGATCGTACACCGTTGCTGTAAGTAAGCTCCTCGTCCACGGATCTGCTCACAGTGAGCGGATCCGTGAGCCTCACTGGCCGTTGATATGTTGATACCGGTATAGTAGATAGATAGATGCGTGATTTAGAGCCAAACTCCACGATCAAAATAGCGCGCTTCATCCCAAGTCTGATTTGCCGAGTTGATGACACGGCAACAACGTGTCTGCCTGTAGCAGGAGCATCTCCTGGTGACGATGGTCCGACGGCGGCGCATGCACCTCGATCAGGACAACGACGGAGCATTCCCAATCCAGTACTTGCTGCCTGTTTCATCGCAAGAGGTCGAGGAACACACAGATTCCGAGGGTCTGAACTCAAGCCGCAACGATGAAGGCGAGATCGACGAGTACGAGACATTGAACCTCTACCGCCAAGCAGTACCGCTCGTCCACCCGAAGTCTACAGCTACGATCAAAACAATCGGAAAGATGCTAGACAACCCGAAGATCACGCAGCGTATGCTCCAGCGCAACCAGCTCACTGATGGAATCGGGGCTGCAAGTGCCACCATCAACCTGCCGAATTGCCAACGCCGCATGCTGTTCCACAAGGCGTGCGATGACATGTTCTTCAGCTTCGATCCGGTCACGAAGCGCACAGGCAAGCTACCGATCTACCGGATACCCCTCTTGCTGAGGCATTACGGACTAGAGGTGGACGAAGTGAGCTTCCGCCAGTGGGAGCAGAGTCTTCCAGGCGAATGCCGCGACGTCACTCGGCTTTTATTCATTCAAGCGTGCACGCAGTGGTTCACTGAGCCATTTCTCATTGCCCACTACGAATCCTGGCGGGAAAATCACCACGAACGCGTCGCTCATGCTGCATTGCGTTCGCAAGAACTCGTGAAAAGCTCGTCAGCACCACAGCTTTTGCATCCCTTTGACTCGTTGACTCGCCACAACGATAACGCTTTGGCATTTTCTTACGAGGACCACGCCCACAGCCCACCGGTGCGTCTCCGCAGTGGTTTGATTACTCGTTGGAATTGTTATAACTCGTGAGCTCGTCTTACAGCGACTACACAAGACGCAGGAAGAGACCAGCACCAACAAGAGCCAAGCCATGATCAGCGCCACGCAGCAGCTGCGACGCAAAACCAAGACTCTTGCTCGCCTCAACTCGACGGACTGCTTGACAACAGATCCCACTTTGTCTATGGGGCGTCCACCGCTGCCTGCAACTCACGAGCGGCTCCATGAAGAGAAGCTCGCACGCCATATCCTCCAGCGATGTGGCACGCAGACGCTGTTAGCACCGTCGAATCGCCGCAAATCGTCGTCGGCTGTGGCCGCCGAAGCTCTGGCGAAGGCAGGCCAGGCTTCGAACTCCCACAGCCAAAAGCTACGACAGCAAGCTGCTCGCAAGCTCGCTCGCCAGCAGAATTCGGAGACCGCCAAGGCGTTTTCAGCGAGTATCGCGATGATCTCCCGCCACGTCCACAACGAAGAGCTACACGACCTACGAGAGATCGCCCAGGAACGTCAGATCGCTGTCGTGGATGAGCGCAAGCAACTACGCCGTCTTCAGAACGCCCACTGCAAGGCACTCGCCCAGGAGAAGGTGCACCAGCAGTTGCGTGATGTGGCGGCGATGAAGACGCTCGCAGAAGAAGAAAGCGAGGTCGTGCGCCAGTTCCTGAAAAGCCGAGAGCAGACCGTGCGGTTCCAGAAGCCCCAGTTCACGCTGTCGCCTTCCACGAGCACGCTCTTCCAGCAGCCACCCGAGATCCTGGCGGCCAAGGCCACGGCCAAAACAGCGTCCCAGAAAAAGAAGCTCCAACAAATGGAGAGAGAGCATCTTGACCACATGCGAAGCATCCAGTTACTGGACTACGCATACGACAAGAAGCGGGCGATCTTGGACGCCAACGAACCGAAAGCCGACGCGACGTTGCTGGAATTGCAGGTCGAAAACCTGCCCGAAGCTCAGGAGACAGCGCTGGCCGAGCAGGAGCTCTGGAGCCAGATCGTCGAGGCGTGTAAGGAGATGGAAGACCTGACGCCGCTGCTTCCTCCGCCCAACTCGCCCCCTGCAGCCCTCCGGTACTTCAGCTCGCACCGTCCGAGCGGCTTGCTACCGCCGTTTACTGCATCCACCGTGACACCAAATCCTGTGAGCAAAGTGCCATGAAAGACTGGGCAGCAAAGGCAACTACCTTGTATGGCTTTCGAACGAAAAAGTGTATTTACGATAGGAGGTAAAGAGAGCTGTAGAGTAGATACTTCGTATTGGACTCGACTAGTGCGAGAAGCCCTTGCTGCTCTTCCACGTCTTCTTGGCGATGGTCTTCGGGTTGAAGTTGCCCTTGCGGTGCTGCGCCTTCCACTTCTGACGGCCAGCAGTCGACTTGCCGACGCCGTAGTTGCCGTAGCTGATACGGTCCTCGGCCTCCGCCTGCGCAGCCTTTCTTGTCTTCTTGGCCGGCGCCTCATCGTCCTCCACGCCGTCGTTCTCACCCTCACCGTGTGTGAACGTGTGCAGCGGATCGTTGTCCGTGCGGCGCTTGTTGTCATTTACGCGAAGCCGCTTGTTGTGCTTCTTCTTCTTGTTCTGCGGCGCCGCCGCCTGGAGCGAGATCGGCACCAGGTAGTCTGGGATCGTGGCCAGGTGCGGCTGCACACGGGCCGTGCCGATGGCCTTGTCGTGCTGCAGAATGTTCAGGTCGCGCGGGTTCTCCTCAAAGTGCGACGCCAGCTTGTCCGAGTTCAGAATCTCCTTCTTGACGTCGGCAAGACGAGCCTCACGCACGGCGACACGCGTGACGGCACGACGCACGTCCTCCACTCGGTAACGGAAGCAGTCGATTTCTTTCAGGTCAAACGACAGCTCCGCAGGCTGCTTGAGCAGGTCCTTGGACGGCGCCATGATCGGCTGCTGGCTGGCCTGCACACGCGTGAGCGCACGCTTCTCCTTTGGCTCCTCTGGTGAGACCAGCGAAAGCGCGGTACCGTTCGCGCCACCACGCGCCGTACGACCGATTCGGTGCGTGTACGAGCGCACGCTCTTGGGGAAGTCGACGTTGACCACGAACTTGACGCCACGGAAATCCACGCCGCGCGACACACCGTACGCCTCATCGCGGCCACGCTTGGCGCCGCCACGCGCACCCTTCGCTGGCTTGGCTGGCGCCTGCTCGGCGTCCGAGTCGTCATCAGCCGGCTCCTCCTCGTCATCCTCCTCGTCATCATCATCGTCGCCGTCCATCACGGCGTCCGCGTCTTCCTCCTCGTCATCACCCTCCTCGGCGTCCTCCTCTTCGCTGTCGGCCTCGATTTCCACGTCTTCGCCAGCGTCCTCCTCCTCCTCCTCTTCGGCGTCCGATCCCTCCTCCTCGTCTTCCTCGTCTTCCTCATCCTCGTCTTCCTCATCGTCGCTGCCTTCGCCGACGTCACGGTCCACGCTGTCGTCCGTCGCGATCAAGTAGTCGAACAACCCGCGGTTGTACTCCTCGATGATGTGCTGGCGCGAGTTGTGCGGCAGCTCGGCGTTGAGCACCACGCTCTTGATCAGGAACTGCTCAAAGAACAGCTTCAAGCGGTACGCCGAGTCCGTCGAGTTGACGAAGAAGATGATCTTGCCGCTGATGACGCCGAGCTTGATCAGAGCGTACAGCAGCAGGTCCTTGTCCGCGACCTTGATGGGCAGGAAGTACTGCTGCAGACGGCCGTCCGTGGCGCCCTCCTCAAGCTTCACAACAGCCGGGTTGTGGAGCACCGACTTCTTGAGCTTCTCGAGCTCCGGGCTCAGAGTCGCCGACATACAGAACGTCTGGCAGGCCTTTGGCAAGTGGTTGTAGATCGTGCGGATGTCCTCTCCGTAGCCAAACGACAGCACGAGATCCGCCTCGTCGATCACGACAGTCTGGACCGAGTCCTTGAGCTTTAAATTGCCCGCCTGCAAGTGCGCGACGAGACGTCCAGGCGTGGCAACGACAATATCCGGCACGTCACGCAGCAGCGCCTGCTGCGCATTCATGCTCTGGCCGCCCAAGCCGAGCAGCGTGATGACGTCGCGCGAGTAGTACATCAGCTCGGTCATGTGCTTCTTGGTCTGCTCCACGAGCTCCTTCGTGGGCACGAGCACCAGCGCCTTGATGGACGGCTTGGCCGCCAGAGCGCTCGACTGGTCCTGCTTGTGCTGCAGGATCTTGTGTAGCAGAGGCAGCGCGAACGCCGCGGTCTTGCCGGAGCCCGTGCGCGCACGCACCAGCAAGTCCTTGCCCTGCATGGCCAGCGGGATGCAGTGCACCTGCACGAGCGTCGCGTACACGAACTGCATCTTGGCCACGGCCTTGGTGAGGCGCGTGTCGAGCCCGAAGTCGCATGCCGCGAAGGGCTGCTTCGCATCCAGCAGGTGCTCGTTCACCTTGTCCGCCACCGTCGTCATCGCTGCTGCAGAGATGGAAGATGTCCTCGACGCTGCCGGTCAATAGAGATGGTGCTCCCAAAGGACACGGTGCCAGTCAATCAAGTTCCAGAAGCTCCATTGGTTGGTGGCCACACTACAGTCGGCGACCAGTTTCCACATCAAAGTACCGATACCATACCGGTATCGTTCATCCACTCCGTCCACCGTCCGCCCAGCGCGTCCACTAATAGCACACACTGATTGGCTGAATATCCATCCCACACTCGTGCAACATGCGACAGTTAGAATCAGATTCAAGCGACCTTCGAGCGACATCGTCTCCTGTTGGCGCGAAGCGTTTGAACATTTGAAGCGGAAGCAGGAAAGCGAAGAAGCGGCGTCTCTCCGGAAGCGCGCTGCTGAGTATCTGCGTCTCCTGCCTGCATTACGCGCCCCCCCCTGAGGCCGCAATGGCGTCCCCAACGAATGCTACGAGTGCCACGCACGAAATGTCCACGAACGTGCAGGTGGCGGTGCGCTGCCGGCCGCTGAACGACCGCGAAAAGACCGGCGGCCGGCCACCCGTCGTGGTCTGCAAGCCCAACAGCAACGAGATCTCGATCGTCAAGCGGAAATCCTACCAGTTCGACAAGGTGTACGGCCAGTACTCGACCCAGAAGGACGTGTTCAAGTCCACGATCAAGCCCGTGGTCGACGAGGCGCTCGCCGGCTACAACTGCACCGTGTTCGCGTACGGCCAAACGGGCACGGGCAAGACCCACACGATGCAGGGCAACCTACAGCCCGACAGCGAGGGCGCCGGTATCATCCCTCGCGTCGTGCGGTATATCTTCGACATCCTGCAGGCCAACCACCAAGAGTACAGCGTCAAGGTCTCGTTTCTGCAGCTGTACAATGAAGAACTCAAGGATCTGCTGGCGCCGTCGGAAAGCAAGAAGCTGCGGCTCATGGAAGACGTCAAGCGCGGCGGCATCTACTGCCAGAACCTGCTGGAAGTCACGACGACGACGGCGTCGCACGTGTTCGAGCTGCTCGAGACAGGCGTGAAGAACCGGATCACGTCCGAGACATTGATGAACGAGAACTCGAGCCGCTCGCACTCGATCTTCACGATCCGCATCCACAGCAAGGAGAACAATCCAGTGGGAGGAGAAGATCTGCTCCGTATCGGACAGCTCAACCTCGTGGATCTTGCCGGCTCCGAGTGTGTCGGCCGCTCCGGGGCGAGGAACATTCGCGCGCGTGAAGCTGGAAACATCAACCAGAGTTTGCTCACGCTGGGCCGCGTGATCACGGCGCTGGTGGATAATCACCCTCACGTGCCGTACCGAGACAGTAAGCTCACGCGACTCCTGCAAGAGTCGCTCGGTGGACGAGCCAAGACGACGATCATCGCGACTCTCGCGCCGTGTGCCGACAGCATTGACGAGACACTGAGCACGCTCGAGTACGCGTACCGAGCCAAGAACATCAAGAACAAACCGGAGATGAACCAGAAGATGACCAAGAGCGGACTACTGAAGGAGTACGGAAGCGAGATCGAGTCGCTTCGCAATGCTCTTCAGGCGGCACGAGCCAAGGATGGCATCTTCCTGCCGCCAGCACAGTTTTCCGAGATGCAAGAGCGACTCGCTGGACAGTCAGCGCAGATCCTTGAGCTCGAGGACGAACTGGAGAGCCGATCCAAGGTCTGCAAGGAGCTGGAGGAGCAGGTGGACTTGCAGAAGGAGGAGATCTCTGGTCTTCAGCGTGACAAGGTCGTGCTCGAGTCGACACTCCGCGAGAAGGAGACAGAGTTGGAGACCACCAAGACCGAGTTGGCAGAGACCAAGGACGAGCTCGCTGAAACCCGTCGTGTCTTACAACTCTACGAGGCGAACGAGCAGGTGCTATTGAAGAACGGCGGTACCGCCACGAAGCTCTTCCGGAAGAGCGAGCAACGCGTGGACTTGCTATTGAGCAAGATCCAGCGCAAGCAGCAAGTCGAAACCGCGAACGTGGAGCTCGCGAACGTGTTTGCTGAGGCCACGCAGACTCAACTCCATTCGTTTGAAGAACGCCTGTCACAGCACAAGGAAAAGCAAATCACACTGTTTGCGGATGTGGACAATGCGATGGAGGAACTGCGCAAGGCGCACAGCGTGGACGTGAGTGCACTCGTGAAGACACTGGAAGACTTGGAAGCTGCTGTGAAGGAGCGCCAGACCCAAGCTGATGCTGAGCTGGAGAGCGAACGTGCGGAAACTGAGGAGCAGAAGAAGGCGTTGGAACTGGTCAATGATCACCGACAACGAGAAATGCAGCAGCGTTTGCAGGAGTTTGTGACGCTGAGCAAGCAAAGCGCGCAATCTCTGGTTGAGCAACTCGCCGCCACGAAGCAGACCCAACTCGCTCATTTGAGTGATGTTTCCTCGAACGTGTCGAAGTCGCGAGATGAAATGAGTGCATTCCTCAAGGAGCAGAGCAACAAGCTGGCGCAACTCAAGTCAACCCTCGACGCGAGCTTCCAGGACCAGGCGAGCCAGTTGGCTAAGCACAAACAAGCGTTGATTGATGCATTGCGAGACGGTCAGCACCAACAGAAGGCGCACCTCGAAGCGATGAAGACGCAACTCTCGCAGCTCATCGAGCAATCGATTGCGAGCCACGCGGACCGGATTGATGCTGATGTTGAGATGGTTGCTGCCCACGTGGACTCGCACCAAGTCCACCTCAAGAGCACGCAGCAGATCATGGCGCAGGAGATTGATATCACCACGAACGGAATGGACGAAGCCGAGGCACTGCAGCAAAAGCAGTTCGAGAAGTTCGAGGCTCGAGTCGCGGAAGCGTCTGCAGATGTCGAGTCGATGCACCAGAAGCAGACAGAAGACGTTGAAACCCAGCAGCAGGAACGCGAGCAGTGGAGCGAGACAACAAAGTCGCTGGAGCAGCAGCAGAGCGAGGCATTTACTCAGCTCCTTGTCGCCCAGGGAACCTCGGTCGAAAGTCGTCTGCGGTCTCGTGCTGCCGCGCAGGAGGAGTTCGGAGTTGCCCACGAGAAGTTCCGAGGTGACCTCGTGGAGAAGAGCGGCTTGATTGAGTCTGGCTTGGCTACTCACGCAGGTGGTGTGAAGCGCAAGTTTGAAGAGGTGAACGAGTGGGCGACTACTGTGGTGGTCGATAGCGCAGCGTCGACGACCGAACACCGCGAGCAGGTCGAGAGCTACATCAAGAAGCGCCGTGTAGACGAGCCCACAGGCGCCACACCAGTCAAGGTCTCGCCACCCTTCCCGGCTTTCGTTGGTACGAATGTGAACGCAGGCCCCGTGGCGAGCGAACCTACGGTTGATGAGGATGAAGTGTCGGAGGTTGGCGACGAGAACGCTGAGCCTCAGTCTGCGGAGCCTGAAGCGGAGAGCGAGCACCTCGAGAAGTCGCTGAACGAGGACGGCAAGCACTCGCCGTCGTCTGAGACGGGCAGCTCTGAGCCGTCGACGTCGTCGCCAAGGGAGGCCGAGTCCCGGACAGCCCAGCCAGGTATCCCAGCGCCCAAGCAGATCGCCAAGGTTGTCGTCCGCAAGCAAGCACTGAGCGGTGTGCACCGCTCATCGAGCGGCCCGTCGTCTTCGCTAGCGGCTCCTACAAAGCGCTTCCGCGTGAAGAAGGCTCCGCTGAGCGACCCGACCAACAACAAGATGTAAGCACGCCTCAGCCCCCTTTCGTATTGTAATTATTAGGAGACAAAGACCGAGCGCGTCCCACGCTCAGTGAGTTTGGTAGTGGAACATTAGTAGCAATAGCAATAGCAGCAGCAATCGTGTAAGCACATGCATGTTTTTGAAATTGCTTTCCTTCTTTCCGTTCCTCTCGTTCGTGCGTCTGACTTCTCTGGTGTCCTCTCCGGCGTGGACTCGCGTGTTTTATACCTTGCTGTAGTCCATCTTCGACTCGAGTTTCTTGACTTCCGAGAGCTTGCGCGCGGCCTTCATGAAGTCCTCCTCAATGACGTACTCGCGATCCGCTCGGATGGCGAACATACCGGCTTCCGTGCACACGTTTCGGATATCGGCGCCGTTGAAGCCGTCCGTGAGCTTGACGATCGACTCGTAGTCGATGTCGCCCTTCTTGGTGATCGGACCCGAGTGGATCTTGAGAATGTCCATGCGCGAGGCCTCGTTGGGCAGCGGGATCTCGATCTTTCGGTCAAGTCGGCCCGGACGCAGCAGCGCAGGGTCCAGGATGTCCGGTCGGTTCGTGGCCATGACCATCTTCACTTGGCCCAGCGCGTCGAAGCCGTCGAGCTGGTTGAGCAGCTCCATGAGCGTTCGCTGGATTTCTCGGTCCGCCGACGTACCTTCCGAGAATCGCGAGCCGCCGATGGCGTCGATCTCATCCATGAAGATCACACACGGCTGGTGGTCGCGCGCGTAGCCGAACATCTCACGGATCACACGGGCACTCTCACCGATGTACTTGTCCACGATGGCACTGGCCACGACCTTGAGGAACGTGGCGTTGATATTGGAGGCCAGCGCACGCGCCAGCAGTGTCTTGCCCGTACCAGGAGGCCCGTACAGCAGCACGCCCTTTGGCGGCTTGATACCCACTCGCACGAACAGCTCCGGGTTCGAGAGCGGCAGCTCGATGACCTCACGCAGCTCGCGGATCTGATCGTTCAGACCACCGATGCTGGAGAACGACACGTTGCCGGCGTCTTCGTTGAGCATGTGGTACACCGTCGGGTCGACTTCACGCGGCAGGTAGCGCATGATGGTGAGCGTGGTCATGTCGAGAGCCACACGCGTGCCCGACTTGAGCTTGGTCTTGTCCACCTTCGCGCGGCAGCCCACAACGTAACGCGGGCCGCTCGAGGCCTTGACGATGAAGCGGTCATCGTCCAGCTGACGCAGCACCTCGCCGATGATCTGGCCGACGCTCTGGTCATTTCCACAGCAATTACACGGAACTTTAGCGTCAAGTTCTTTGACTTCCACAGCGATTCCACGCAGCCAAACGCACCTGCAGCGCCTTGAGGTCGTCCTCGGTCTTGTTGTACTCCTTCACGAGCGCCTTGACGTTCTCGCGCAGAGTCTTCACCCTGATCCACACGACGCATTCCCCATGTTAGTGACGTCGGTATCTTTCGCTGGCATTCCGTGGGTTTCCACTCGTACCGGCTCTCCATTTCACGGTGCTCGCGCACTTTCGCCTTGTACGCGTTCAGCACCTGCGCGCGCTCCTCATCCATGGCGTGGGTCGACATATTGACGCGTAGCTCGCTCTCCACACGCTCCGCAAAGGCACTCTTCGAGCGCTTTCTTCCACTTACTTCCTGCTCTTCGACCTAGGAAGCTGCACTCCCCCTCAAAAGGATATGGGCCGATCTTCCACTATTTACCATTCTAGTCATATTTGAAGTCAAATCGATCGAAAATGACCATTTGGGCTTCTTATTATAGTGTCGCATGAGGTACATCGCGCCTGGAAGTGTGTTTGGTGGCGCGGCAAAAGGAAACATGCGCATCTATTGGCGGCTGCCGACGATCGTGGCGCGCCATGTACGCATCAATGAGCCTCGACTGTCATCTATACGCACCATCCTTGCATTAAGCGGATCCCTGCGAGCACAAAGGGGTACGGTTCGTCATCTGGCGACCGTCGAAGCCTCCGCAATACACGACAAACCACCCAGGACGCCAGATCACCTTGAGTACAAGCAGCCATCGCCAGCGATTGCCATGCTGCAGACACTCTCAGGTTGGGCTGACGACTTCAGGGTTATCAAGAAACACAAGTTGAAGGCACATGTCCCGTTGGAAACGCCAGTGCGTGAGCCGAGCCGCAGCCAGTTGAACCGTCGACTCAAGAAAGCCCTGGAACACGGCGACTTCCACAGCGCGCAGCAGCATCTCACGCGTCTCATGGAGCTTACGCAGACCCACTCAACGCACCCTGTGGATACGGAGAACTACGACCGTCTGCTGTACCAGTGGAGTCAGCAGAGCGTGCGCCACAAGCAGCGGCAGCGTGGGAAGCAGCAGCATGTTGATTTGGCGCCGATGCTCGCGCTGCTTGAGGACATGATCCGGTGGCAGCGCGTGAACGCGAGAAGCTTCAACACGGCGCTCGTCGCATGCCATAAGCACCACGCGCTGGACGAAGGCAAGCGAGTGGTGCAGCTCATGAAGCAAGCCAACCGCCAGCCCAAGGCCTTCGCGTACACGAACCTCATCAGTTGTTGCGCGCGACTGGCGAGCAAACACAAGGGACGCCGCAGCTTGTTTGTGGAGGAAGCAGAGAGGCTGTTTGAGGAGCTGCAGGCCACTGGCAGCGGCGTGACGATCGAGGTCGTGAACGCGATGGTGTTTGCATATCGCGCCGGAGACGTCGGCAACTCGAGCCAAGCCGTGGATCTCGTGGAGATGGCACTGCGTGAGTGGGAGCTCAAGCCAGACACGAGCACGATCTCCACACTCGTGTTGTGTCTGCTGAAGGACCGGAACTCGCTCGAGGCAGCGCGATGGGTCGAGTACGCGCTGCAGCATCGCGTGGCGCTGGAAGACGCGATCGTTCGCGACGTGGTCGACGCGTGTCGACGCGGTGCTCACTGGGACAAGGTGGAGGCGCTGCGAGAGCTTCTGCAGACGCATGGAGTCGCGCATCAGGACCGTGAGCTCAAGCAGATTCTACAGAGGGGCCAGTTCCACGACGACTCGGGTGTGATCAACTCGGAGGTGATGAAGTCCACGAAGAAAAACGTGTCTTCTGATGCCAGGGGCACTGGACGTGAATCGAAGAAAGTACTGAAGAAGCAGGCATCGGAAGCTCTTCGAGGGCTGATCCACGCCGTCAAAGCGGGCACAACCGACAAACTGGCCAAGGCAGAGTGGGTCAAGATTTTCGAGCACGGCCCCATCGACGAGATCGACTCGCTGATGCAAGTTCTATCACAGGCTCCTGCTCAGCAGTTCCAAGCGGGTGGCGTGGTCAAGAAGCCGTGGCTGAATCAAATGTACCTGCGTGCTCTGGGGTCGGCTGGCCACTGGTGGCGCGTGGTGGATGCATTGGACACAATGCTCAAGAAGGCGCCGCGTGACGTCGACATTTATGGCCTGAACGCTGCGATCCGGTGCTGTACGCGTAGCGGTCGCCTCCACGAAGCAGTGCGTGTCACCGAGCGAGCCGAGAAACTGCGGATTCCGCTCAATCGAGAAAGCTACGACGCGTTGATGCAATGCTGTGCGTCCGTCGGATCGGTGGAAGGCGCGCTGACCTACTTCCACGAACTGGAACGTGCTGGAATCGAGCCGAATTCCCATGATCTGAACGCAACGCTTCGAGCATTTGCCACGTCAATCCAACGCCTCATGGAAACGAGTCGTCACCACGCAGACTCGGAGCTCGATGTACCTGGCTCCGACCTGAGCAAGTTGGCTGTGCACGCACTGCGCTTCTTTGAGGATGCAACATCAAAGCACACGGACCTCGAGATCTCGGAGACGAGCGTGTTCCATTTGTTCCGATCGTTCCTTGGCGCGGCTGAAATGATTGACGAGGTGGATTTAAGTGAGTTCGAGGCATTTTCGAGCGATCCAAACGTGGCAAACGAAGACTACGACCCCTCGATTCGTGAAACCCAGGCCGAGTGGCTCTTCCTGTCTGGTGCAGTTCAGCAGATTTGCCGAGACGCCCGGGATGAAGTCGTGTCTCCTCGTGTGATCAACGTTGCGGTCGACTTTTTCCAACGTCGAGGCGAGCCAGACGGCGCGTTTGAGCTGTTCAACACGATGGTCTCGCGAAGGATCACACCAACGCCAGATACAATTCGACTGTTGTTCGCAGCGTGCTACAGCAACACGAGCGACCCTCAGCTCGGCCAGTTCTTCTTGGAGCATTTGCTGACCAACATGAGCGAAGAGGTCAGCCACGATGCAGACCTGTGTCAAGTAGTCGCAAACGAAGCTCTTCGGTGGGCGGGTCGCATGGACAGCAATGGCGATGATGGTCCCTCGCTTGTCGACAGCGTGTATGAGACTCTGGTCTCGTCGGGTGTCGTGGCGATGGAGGCGTCGATGTATCACGAGATCATGGGCGTGTACGCCCACGACGGCAATCTGCAGCAAGCCAAGCGAATCGCTGATCGGATGCTAGCAGACACGGGGACGATGACGTTGCCGATAGGAAACCGACTGCTTCAAGCGAGTTCGGTCGCTCGGGCGCCGGTGTTCGCACTTCAGTCGCTCGCGTGGCTCAAGAACCTTGGCGTGCAGCCAGACGTCGTGTCGTATAACAACGTTCTCAGCGCCATTCGTCGCCGCCGTATCACCACCAATCAGCTGAGTGAGTCAGACGACCACGAGGAAGACGGGGAGAGCGAAGACGAGCATGAGGAAGAAGATGAAGAGTCGCAGGTAGCAGCAACTGGTGAAGATGTGGAGGGTGAGGACGAAGAGGAAGCCACCAGATCCGACCGAGGAGACCGACTAGCACGACTGGAAGCCAGACTGAGTACCATCATCGACGAGTTGCTGCTTGAAATGGAGGAAAGCGGCGTCGCAGCAGACGCTCGAACGTTCGAGTCGGTCATTTCCATCGCGGCCCAGCGTGGTGAGGTCGAGCGTGTGATGAAAATGTTCGATTTGGTTCAGCAAACGGCGATTGACCGACGCGTGGAGCCCTCCGAGTTGCTCATGGAGAAGTCGCTGCTCCACTATCTGGAGGCGTGTTCTGCTGCTGCTGCCTCTGCTCAGTCGGACAGTGCATCGTCTTCATCCATCGCGCTGCGCCTTGATGATTTGCAGCTCCACTTGAAGACGTGGCGGAGCGAGCGAGGCTACCGAGTGACTCCAGCAGTGTTACAGCGGTTGTTGTATGGATACGATGCAGTGGGCCAGTGGCGGACGGCAGTGGCGATCATGAAGAACTCGAAGGATCTCTTCGGCGTCGGGCACAGTGTCGGGCTGCTCCACGCTGTGATGGAGATCTGCAACCGTGCGGAGCAGTACAAGGCAGCCGAGCAGATCTTCGCCACCATCAAGAAACAGGCAGCTGCCTCCCACAACGAGCGAGTCCACACAAGTGCAGCGTGTTATGTGGAGGCGATCTATGCGTTGGAGCAGCAAGCCAATTGGATCCAGGCGACGCAGTTGTTCATGGAGATGCAGAAGTCCTGTCCAGCTGAGGAGCTCCATCCATCCTTGTTGAACCGCATCGCATTAGGTCGGTACGCGCAAGGCCGACAGCGTCCAAATTAAAACCACGTGGCTATCTCTCATTTGAACGCAGTCAAGAGGATTACGCTTCGTGTGGTTGTTTGCCTAGTATGCATCCAGCAAGCCGACGGCTTCTTGGCGTGGTGTGGACGGAACGGTCGTACCGAAGCTGTCGGGCGACAGATTGGCGTCGCTGCTGCGGCGTGAGGCATCGTAGATCGACTGGTCCGAGGCATTGAGGTGAAAGAACACGGCGCCGAACACGAGCACGCCGGACGCGATCGCGAACACGAAGTTCCAGTCGCCCGTGGCCGCAAGGATGCGGCCCGTGATCACGTTGCCGACGATGCCCGGGATCGTGGCGATGGTGTTGGACACGGCCATCACGTGGGCCGCGTTACGAGGTCCGATGTCGATCATGTTGACCCAGTAGCCCGACAACGCCGCGCGTGTGAGGAAGAGCGTGAGCGACAGGATGAGCACGGCCTGCGTCGCGTTCTGGGCGAACCGCATGAGGAAGAGGAACGTGGCCGCGCCCAGGAACCCCAACGCGTTGATCGCTTGGCGCACGCGGAGCACGCGGTAGCCCTTCGCGACGAGCGCGTCACCCAGACGACCGAACACGAGCACGCCCAGGTACCCGCAAAAGTACGGGAACGCCGCCGCCACGCCCTTCGAGCCCAGGTCGATGTGAAGCACCTGACGGAAGTACTGCGGGATCCAGCCCAGCAGCACGTACCACCCGTAGTTTTGGCAGAAGTGCGCGACGTACACAGCCCACGCTGGACGCGACGTGAGCAGCACTTTCCAGTTGATCGAGTTGGGCGACGACGGGTCTTCGCTGGATCCGGAGCGCTGGCGCCCACCACCGGCGATCACGGCGTAGCCCTTGACAGTGCTGATGCTGGAGCGGTTCGCGATGATGAACGCCCGCTCGTCGCTGGAGATCCGAGGGTCGGTCTCGGGGAGGCTCTCGCCGTAGATCGAGTACACGGCGACCCAGATGAAGCTTAGCACGCCGAAGAACTCGAAGATGCGGCGCCAGCCGAACGCCGCCATGAGCGCCGGCGACACGATCATCGCGACGACGGTGCCCAGATCGCTACCCCCTGACACAAAGGCCACGAGGCGACTGCGCTCCTGGAGAGGGTACCATGCGCCGCCGATCTGGTGCATGCATGGAAACAGAATGCCTTCGCCAAGGCCCATGCCGACTCGCGCGATGAAGAGAGCGGTGAAGCTCGAGGAGACGTAGATGGTCGACAGGTCGAACAGTGTCCAGATCACCACACCACCCAGCAGCACGCGCTTCGCGCCGAACTTGGTGGCCAAGAAGCCGCCCGGAATCTACGGTTTTGATTGTGTTAAACAGCCATTTTCAAGTCATTTTTCGCAGGGAATCGTATGAAAATGGACACGCGCCGTACCTGCGTGAGGAGATACCCGTAGAAGAACGCCGAGAGCACCTGGCCCTGCTCGTTCTTGTCGCTCACGAATGCCGGGATCGCGATGCCGATGTTGGTGCGGTCGGCGTAGCAGATCGTCGTGACCCAGAGACACAGCAGCGCGATGACGTAGCGGCGCTTGAACCACGCGAGGCTGTCGACGCCGCCGTGCATGCCGTTGAAGCGCGACGGAGAGGAAGGCGCGGGCACGTCCCACATGTCCACGGACGGCGTGCGCCGCGGAGAGCCCATGGCCATCATCTTGCGCAATGAAGTGGGCTTTCTCGTCGCGTGTTCTCTTTGGATGTGTGTGCTGTTGGGGCTTGTCGAATAAATTGAGCTCTTCGATTTGGCACAAGCCACTTCGTTTTCTTTTAGCCAATCAGAGATGATCTTGAGGTTCATTTCTACCAATAGGAGATGGATGTAGCAGTTGCTGGAACGATGGGTACGTTGGAATGTAAGATGGCAAGGCGTGACGCCACTGGTGCGACAATGGAGACGCACGACATGACTACGACGCTGCAGTGCACACGTAAATGAGCCGTCTACCCGTGCTGCTTCCAAAATGGAGCTCCCAGATAACCACAGGGGAGGAGAGCTGCACGAGAGCTCTCCAAAAATAACATGGCTACACATTGCTGCGCCTTTCCGCCTCGCCCACCCGCCTCCCTCGCCGCCCAAGCGACTCTGCCAGCCATGGCGCCGCTCTCGTCCACGGCCGCGAGCACGACGCTCATCTGTGAGCTCACGGGCGTGCTCCGCGACCCGCAGTTCCATCGCTGTCGCTTGCTACTCCAGGAGCTCAGCGTCTTGCACCCGCAGCTCTTCTTACCCAAGCTGCACGGCCTCACCGAGCGCGACTACTTGGACTTTGTCCACAGCCATGCAGCCACGATCAACGCCGCGGCTCCAGCGGACAAGACGCGAGCTACACAGAAGCTCGTGCAGCGAACCGACCTGTTCATTCTCGTGAACCAGCGCGTGTTCCTCGCCAACGAAGACGAGTTCATCGCGTTCGCCATCGACAAGACGCGGCTCTCACGCGCCGAGATCCTCGTCGCTGCAGCCTTCGGCGCTAGTATGATCTCTCACCATGGCTCTACAGACGCTGAAGGCGACGCGATCCCAGCCGCCGTCGATGCGGAGGAGCAGCTGCAGGAGAAGGCCGAGTCGGCGGCCCGCGAGGCCGTGTTCCGGTACCGCAGCATCTCGGAAAACGCGTTCGCGTTCCTGCTCTTCGAGGTCGACGGGCTCACGCTGCCTCGCGTCGAGATCGAGTTGTTCCACCGCGTGTGCCCCAAGACCTGTGCCAACTTCATAGCGTTTTGCCAGGGCACTGTGGCCGACGTGGCTGACGACGTGCGCACGCTCGGATACAAAGGCACGTACGTCCACCGCATCGTCAAGGGCGCGTGGATCCAGGCCGGAGATGTGAGCGTCACGGAAGACGAAGCTGGCGGCCCAGGCAGCACGCTCAGTCGAGGAGACGGCCCGCCTCGGTCGCTCTATGGCCGTGAGTTCTCGGACGAATGCTTCACGATCGCCCACGACCAGTTCGGCATCGTGTCCATGACCAACAATGGAGCGCCGCACACGAACGGCTCCCAGTTCTTCATCACGCTGGCGCCGCTGCCTCACTTGAACCGCAAGAAAGTGGCCTTTGGTCGCGTGGTCTCCGGCCTCACGACGCTGCAGCAGCTCGCACGGCTCGAGACCCAGAACGAACGGCCTGTCGTGCCCTGCAAGATCGTCGCTGCCGGCAAAATCGAGGATTGACCCGATTAATTGAGGAAGGTATTCTATTGCGGTATCTCACGAAAAATTAAATACAAAGAGCTCATATTCCAGGAGTCTATTGCAGAGCTAAGCTGGCGTCCACGGCAGGGGCTTCGTGGTCTTCAGTGGGCAGTGGTCGTTCGGCCAGTTGCAGCTCGTAGCGGAGCTGCTTGAGGTCGTCGAGCGAGCGGATCTTGAAGAACGACAGGCCCAGCGCGTGGCTCACGTGCTCCTCCTCCGCGCCGTCGCCGATGGCAATGAACTCGACGTCGTCGTCCTGTTGCGACGACGAAGAGGATGGAGATGACGAGGCGTCCGGGGTCTTGTTGCTGTACTTGGCCACGATGGTCTGGAAGCACTTGAGCTTGTGGAGCTTCGACGAGCTGTACACGGCGTCGATGGGGAAGTACGCGTCCAGGCCGTAGATCAGGCACTTGCACAGCGCAGGGGAGAGCTGCGTGTTGGTGACCATGACGTTGATCACTTCCTCTTCTTCGTCGTGGTCGTCGCCCGTCTCCACGCGACGCTGGCTCGACGTGAGCTCCAGTAGCTCCCTGGCTTCACGGATCCAGCCAGTGGAGAACGCGTCGATCGACGCCACGAGTGCCTGGCGGGCGGCAAACCACTGGCTGGCTGGCTCGTCGAGAAAGTCCACGGCGTCGCGACGTTCGTAGATCGCTCGGATGCGAGCGTACCTGTCAGCCACCACCCTCTCGTAAGACGGAGTTCCCTTCTTGACCTCTTCCAGAGGCGTCTCGCAGCCGTCCACGGCGTCCTTGATACACGTGATGTGGTCAATGTCCGCATCGTGGAGGTCGCTGAAGTAGAAATGACGCTCTAGCACAGCCACGAGGTACGTCATCATCTGCTCGCCAAGAGCTACACTCGTGGCGAGCTCCTTCTCGTGCGTGCGAGCAAACTGTCCCGAGTACAGCGACGCAAACAGCACGAGCGTCTCGTCCAGATCCCAAATGAGCACGCGGCGTCGGCGTGGCCGCGCCTGGCGCGTCGTAGCCGCCAGCGCGTGGGAGACCGACCTCACGTGGAGTCGCGCCTTGGCTTCGTCGTTGTCCCCGTCGTCCACGTACGCAGTCGCTCCGGACTTACGCTTCTTGTGGACCAGCTCTTCGCTCTGCGCGGAGCCATTCGAGTCGTCGGCGCGGTGCGGGGGCTTCTGGAACGCCTGCTTGAGCCGCAGGGCGTCGCTGTCGCGCAGACTGCGCTTGGCTTTCTTCGTGGGACGGTCGTTCGTGTCCTCGGGCTCGTAGGTCAGCGCCTTCTGCAGCGTCTCGACGCACTCGATGCCCATAACGGCCGTAATCGCGCAGCACAGACTCACCCACACGACGGGCAGCAGCACGCACTGCACCAGCAAGCGCTGCACGCGCGCCCGCATCGTGTGGTCTGTCTCGCTGTCGCTGAGGGCGCCGAACGTCGCGGCCGTCGCCGTCGCCGACGCCACGCGCACAGAGGCCAGCGGCGTGTGCGCCACGGCGATCAGCGGCTTGCACAGCGCCGGCTCCGTGGCGATGGCCGTCATCTTGGGCGCGGAGGCTTCTCCGCGGCACATGCGTCTCTTGCGGGTGACAGTCTGTGTTGGTAGTGGCAGCAGTGGCGGTGGCTGTGGGACCAGCGGCGCAGGTTCAAGCGGCTTTAACGTCACGGCGGACCCGCCTCTGGCGCCCATGACGCCGACGGGAGCTGCTGGGGGAAGAGCCATCGGCTTCCACGCGGGCGAGTGATGCGCGGCGCGTAGACGCGTGCCGTCATCGGCGCTGCTGGTGGACGGGACCATGGTCTGTGTGGGCCAGACACACGGAGTGGCGTGGTGATGCCGCCGCTGCGAGTCGCGGGCGTGACGAGCCGCGACGATGAGCAGCTCCGGTGCAAGGCGCTGACTTCCACTGGAGAAAGTGACGCACCACCCGTCATCTCCGAAAGAGGTGTACCACACCAACCTAGGCGAGGAAGCAACACCTCGGTATAGAATACACTAAATCGTGACATGGGCTCTAAAGATATCGATTTGAGTGGTAAGGTCCTTGAAGGGAGGTGGCGTGATCTCATTTCGTGGACGGTTTTGCATGCTTGTACGCTATTTTAGGATCCGATATCCTCGTTTTGCCTAGTGGACGGTGCGTCATCATCATGTGGTCAACAAACCAAACGAGAGAGACAGCATGAAGAGCCCTTCGCGAAACCTTCTCGCGGCGTGCAGGCCCTCTGTCTCGACAATGCACGAGCCCAGCCATTGAGGAGACTCTCTGTGGTCTTCTCTCTCTCTCTCTCTGGAAAATGCGTGCATGCAGTTCAAGTGTACCGTACGGAACAGTGAAACGGAAATGGAGGTCGAAGGACAAAACCACCAACGTGGGAGAATCTTTGTGAGCGCTGACGCCACCGACCCATGATCCATGGCTGGACAGTGTCCAGTGGCGTCAGTGCACGCGGGCATCATTCTTCAAGGAGAGAGGAGGATGCGAAGGCGGTTGATGTTTCAGCTGATGTGTAACATGGGGTTCGTGGACACACTGTATCTTGCCCCGACTAAATATCATCGTGGATCTGCTCGCGAATGGACGTGCATAGCGAGCGTTGAGTGAGCACCACAAGACACATTCGCAGCCTTGACCGTGCTCACAACGTACCGCGTGCGCGAGCTCGCTCCACTGCGCCAGCGTAGCAGGCAGATTCGTGTCTTCATCGCCACTGTTGGGTACTTGCCTACAGCAGAGGCCGCCACTCGTCAGTCTCTAGCTACCTATTGCACATAGAGCTATGTCCGCTAACTCACCAGAACGTCATTTCGTCGAAGTGGCCGTCCACCTCCCAGATGCGGCCTTCGTCGTCTGGATGCGTCGTACCAGCATCCTCAAGCAAGAGCCCTGCATTCACACCAAAACCATCAGTCCTCATTGCCAAACTCAACCCGCAAAATGCGATCAATCACTTACCTTGCATTCCCAGATCCTTGAGCGCCACACGCTTTCCGTGGAGCTGCACGCCGCGGAACTCGGCTCGCCACGAGTTACCGTCTTTCACGTCCTTGACCTCCTCGCCGCTGAGCTCTTCCGGTCGGAAGTAGCTCTTGATAGCCGCAGCGCCGGTGTGCTGGATGTGGCACGGAAGCGAGTGCACGCCCTGCTCAGGCGCGGACAGTGGACACCGCGTGAGGCACACGCGCACGGGCCGCTGCTGCTGGTCGTCGCTCATTTTCTGGGCTTCCAATTGAGCTGCTCGCGCCAAGAACGCTTTGGCGCGAAAACCCAGTACTGTGAAACCCCTGCTGTTAGATTCAAAACCTTTGATATCGAATGTGTCAAAAGCTCCATTTTCGCTCCACCAGAAAATTGACCACCGAACAAAAAGCGAGAATGGATTCGGTCGGTAGCTTGATGCGTCCATAGCCACGCTGTGCTTCCAGTGTATATGGAACTGACTCCTACGTGGATGTGTGCATGTAGACGGCAGCTCAGAACAAGTACAAGAAGCGCGACGATGCGAGCGCGCGCCTCGGAGAGAAGCTCCTCCAGGTGAGGATCTTGCCATTTGATGGTGAAGATGTTGCGCATGCGCTGACGCTCTCTTTACTGCGTAGGGCTGGACGATGCTGGGCGTTCACTGCCCGCAGGATGAGTGCTTCACCCCGCTGATGCGCAACAAGGAAGGCAAGATGTTCTGCGTGGGCTGCGAGGCGTTTGTGATCACGGCGGAAGAAGCCCAGAAGCAGCAGGAGGAGAAGGACGCCAAGGAAGAAGAGGAGCGCAAACAGCTCATCGCCGCGCGCTATGCCCAGGAGCAACTCGAGCGTCAGCAGGCGGAACGTGAGCGCGAGATGCAGCTGCAGTACGAACGCCAGCAGCAGCAGACCCAAGCCAAGCCTCAGCCCCCTCAGCAGCGTGCTCCGGCACCTGTGGCTGTCAACGGACCAGGTTCGTAGCTTTTCTATCCGTGACGATTCCTTGCTCTAGCGACTGATGGATTTTACGTCACTGAGTGCAGTCAAGCGCAAGAGTGCGGACGTCGCAGATGCCCAGAATGACGACTCCGTCCACGCGCTTCGTCGCCAGACGCTGGCGGCGCTGTATCAGGTGGAGCACCGCGCCTTCTTTGGATCGTAGACCGTCCCCCCTTGAGCATCTATTTACCCGCAACAGAGTCGGTCACAAAATGGCTCGCACTACTGGGATGTGATGGTTCTGTCCATTAGATTGGCATGGGGGACTGGTTGACTCACGGTCCGTTACTGACTATGGATGTCTCTGCCTGCCAACCATCTAGAAACTGGAAGAACTCACAGCCTCGCTGTCCACGAGCGACCACAGCGAGCGCCTGCTCACCACGAGCAAGGCCATCCACGAGCTCGCCCAGGCGATCCAGTCGCTTTCGTCATAATGGGCGGAAAATGCAACGTCTGACTCGTGTATTTCTCATCCTGGTGTGGTGTGGACACTATGAAGTCATTGCTCGCTACTCGCTCACAACTCGGTGGTGCGGCGCTCGTAGTCGTCCTCGTGGCCATCAAGCAGCAGCGCACTGCGCTCTTCAGCGTTCGGAGCTCCCGAGCGAGCGACGCGTGTCGCTGGCTTGGTGGTTTCTGGCAAGTTGCGGAAAATGAAGAGCCACGCCGAAGCCGCGACTGCCGCCAGGATCAAGTAGAGCTTGGCGATGCCGTCCTTCTCCGGGTTCGGGCCTCGCCCCAGGTAGTTGATTGCGGACAGCGTGTACACAGCGATCAGCACGTTGCAAACGTACGAGGTGCCCATGAAGAATGAGAACGCACGCGAACGGATCTCCACGGGCGTGATGTCGGCCAATACGACCCTGTCACACAGACCCACAGCCTATCAGTACCCTGATCAGATTGACGCAAGAATCAGCAGAGCTCAACGAACCATGCAACGGCGCCGAGGCCGACGGCAAAGCCCGCCACGAACATGAGCACCGCGCCCACCGCGAGTGCCGCCTGCAGCTTGGGGCTGTCGTTCAGCACAAGGAGACTGGTGCTGAGCACCAAAAGTGACACGATCATGACGGCAGTGCCGCGTAGCAAAAGCGGGCGGCGGCCGGACGAGTCCACAAGTGACACCGAGAGGATTGTGATGCCCACGTTCACGACGCCGACCACGACGGTGGCGAGGAACGGGTTGGTGACGCCCGCAAAGTGGAAGATCTTGGCTGAGTACAGCATCACCGTGTTGATGCCAGTCATCCTGGGGATCAAAACGCAGAATCATGTGATGTTAGCACAGATATACCAGCAGCCACGGCAGAGGCATCAACCACGTACGCCTGGAAGAAGACCATGAACGTGCCCAGCGTGAGCACCGACTTGTACTGCCACAGATCACTCCACTCTGCACTGCGCGCGACGGCGTTGGTCTCCATAACCATCGCCATCTCCGAGAGTTCGTTCTCGATCGCCTCGCGGTTGTGCGGGTCACGCAGACGCAGCAGCGCACGGCGGCTGTGGTCTTTGCCCTTGAACTTGAGCAGCCAGAACGGACTCTCGGGGATCCACGCGACCATCACGATCTGCAGTGCCGCTGGGACAACCATGAAACCATTCAAGTAGCGCCATCCAGATGGGACCTCTGCCACGATGAGGAGTCCGAAGATGCCAGTCATGAGCATGCCGATCGTCAGCAGGAGCTGGTGGTAGGACGTGATCTGGCCGCGCATCGCCGCCGGCGAGATCTCGTTCAGTAGAATGGGGACTGTGTTCGTGACAATGCCGCAGGCGAGGCCGATGCTGAAACGCCCGAGGAAGATGGACTTCTTGCTCACAGCCAGTGCACAGGCCACGCCACCGACGATAAAGAAGACGTTGTTCAGTAGAATGGTGGTCTTGAGTCCCATGCGTTCACCCACTCCGCCGCTAAGCAAAGCAGAGAGCAGCGCGCCGACCAGCACGAGCGCCGTCGCCGTCTCCTGTTCTTCCGTCGTGAGATTGATGTCGACCAGCAGCGATCCGACGGCGTCCGGCACGATGCAGACGTTCAGCACCGCGACACCATACCCCCACAGGAACGACGACAATGCGATCAAAGTCGCCGCTAGCTGCAGCTGGTTCTTCGCAGGGGTAGTCGCCGATGGTGGATGCGACGAAGATGACGAGGATGACGTCAGTGATGCAACTGGCACCGTCGACGGAGCGGACGAAGTCGGTGTCGTGCGCTTGCGAATGGGCAGCGGCGCGTCCACCTTTGTGGGAACGACGATCGCTGGATGCAGCGGACGCTCGGCGAACGGCTGCGGGTGCACTGGCGCTGGGGCTGCCACTAGAGGCGCCACAGGGGCGGACGAAGATCCGCTGGAAGCTGTGGAGTCATCGATGAGCTTGCGTGTCTCGTCCGTATCACTGTCAGAGCCAACGTCGCTGGATGGGAGGTGCTGCTCCTGCTTCGCGCCCTGCGCCTTGTCCTTGTTGGCGCCCTGACGCTTCTTGCCCATGGTGTCTTGGTCTGTAGCTCTTCGCCAGTTCGCTCTTTCTTCAAGCTGGCGGAAGGAAAATGAGATCGCGTACTTAGCAGGATGTAATACAGTAGTTCTTGTGTCCGTGTAAAGTACGGTCGTATGTGTACCACATATTGTACCATGAGCTGGTACACTCAAAGCGTCTGCAACGGCCCGTTTCTGCCCTGATGGACGTTTGGGCAAAGACACGCAACGCGACCAACCTGTCACTCTTGTGAAGCGGAATGTTACGTGTACTGATTTAGCGTCCGAGCGCTGTCGTTCACCCATGCGTTGCGTGGCTTTGGGACGGCACTGAATTCCTAGATTCTCGTTGGACCCGCAAGCAGGATCCACCTGATGACGCCGCGAATCGCAGCCCGCGATCTCACGCCGCGCCAATCAGCTCGGACAGCGAGGCCCACGCAGCTGGATGCCCACGGCACGGCAAGCGAGGTGGATGACCGGGTCGTGTGGTTGCCCAGCGCAAAGACACCGCCACATGCAGGGATAATCCGTCTCCGGAGACCAATTCCCGATGCCATTGGAGAGCTCATTTGAGCGGAACAAGTGTTCTCCAGTAAGCGCTTGATACGGCGCGTCCGTCGTGTGTGTTGCAGCACTATTAGTCTACATGCCTCGTGCCCGTATGCCATCGTCGAGCAAGTTGGAGAATGAGCAGAGAGGAGGCTGGGCGTTCCCATGTTTGGGCTAACGCATGTGGCGACCGAGCGCCAGTACTATGGCACAACGCACCCGAGACAAAACGCAAGAATAGTTGGCGCTTCCGGAACTGTTCCTTCCCGAAATGTCGAGAATCGGACCCACGGAACACTCCGAAGCAAAGTGGGCAAATCGCCAAATTTCGCGAGACTGCCGAGTATTTTCTCGGTTGAAGTGTTCCGTCCAACACCTTGCTGTCGATCATGACAGGGCTAGGGGTGAGCGAGCATTGGCTCCGTTTTTATGAAGCCCCGTCCCACATCGAGCCTTCAGTCACCGCACGATTGCCGGTTGCGTCCAGTGGTGGCTGAATCAACAGCACTCAATACAAGCCCCCTGCTTTAATTTAACCACTATCCAATCAGATCATTTCCTCCCACTATCTCTTTCTATTTCAACCAATCTGCATCCGTCTGTAGGCACGTGATTTTTGTTTTTTTCGATCGATCCAACCAACCCCGTACCCTCCACGTCTCTTCTCTCGCCCCTCCCCCTCCCCGCGTGCCCTTCCCCTTCCGCTCAGCAGTGTTTGTTGGTTTTTGGCTTTTGGTCGTCGTCGGCTGGGACGGCTCTGCGCTTTCCAGCGTTTGCTCTTCTTTGCGTCCCAGCGCCAGGAGCTCACTGTGAGAAAGAGAGAGAAACCGAGTCGAGACAAGTCGTCGCCAGTGGCCACGACCAGCTAGCAACCGAGAGCATTCGTCGCTATGTGCCGACCCATTGAATCGAGGGATTCCTTGGGGGCCATGGGCCCAGCAGCAGCCGCGCTGTTCGCCGGGTACCAGCCCTCAGGAGCCAAGAACCAACTACCGAATGTCGCCAAGTCGAGCAAGGCGCGCGCGATGCCGTGGGCCGACTCGGCCATGATGGCGTCGCCCATGAACGCGTTCGGCGACATGGCCATGATGTCCATGGCCGGCCCGCCGCCGGCGCTGCCCTTCGTGTCGTTCCCGAAGAACCTGCCATCGATGCCGTGGATCGCGGCGCCGACCGAGTTCGTGGACGAGCAGGCGTTCCTCGAAGAGACCAAGCCTGCCGCTCCGGCTCCGGCCCAGGAGACGAACGACTTTGAAGCCGCCGAGCTCGAGGAGCTGCTTGACTTCTCGATGCCCGACGACCTCGAGGCCATGGAGAAGGACAAGGAGGATCTGATCAACTTGGATGACGGCTTTGACGGCACCGAGATGTCGATCCTGTACAGCTTCCTGGTGGACACGCCAGAAGACAAGACACCGGCCGAGAAGAAGGCGCTGGCCGTCGAGTCGGATGACGGCATCCTGAACCTGAACATGTTGGCGAACACGCCAATCGAGTCGCTGATGGAGTCGCTCGAGGAAGACTTCACCGACGACGAACTGAAGATGACCCCGCCGCCATCGGCTATGGGTGGTGACTTCGTGAAGACCAAGAACGGTGTGCCGGAGGTCAAGAGCCGTCGCCTGTGCCGCTCGGAGGGCTGCTACAAGCGCTCGCGCTCGAACGGCCTGTGCATCTCGCACGGTGGCGGTCGTCGCTGTGCCATTGACGGCTGTGACAAGAGTAGCCAGGGTGGCAACTTGTGCATCCGCCACGGCGGTGGCAAGCGCTGCAGCTTCGAAGGCTGTGACAAGGCCGCTCAGTCGAACTTCCTGTGCAAGGCCCACGGTGGTGGTCCTCGCTGCCAGGTGGACGGCTGCATGCGCAGCTCGCAGGGTGGCGGCTACTGCCGCTCGCACGGCGGTGGCAAGCGCTGCATGTTCGATGGCTGCACCAAGGGCACCCAGCGCGGTGACTACTGCGCCCTCCACGGTGGCTCGCGCCTCTGTGAAGTGCCCGGCTGCATGCGCAACGACCGTGGTGGTGGCCTGTGCGCGACCCACGGTGGTGGCAAGCGCTGTGCGGTGGAGAACTGCATCAAGCCGTGCCGTCGCAAGGGTTTGTGCTCGGCCCACCTTCGCCAGGCGGAACACACCCACTAAGCATCCGAGAATCTACTGAAGCGTCCGGTGCTGGCTCCGGACGCGACGGCCAGATCTGCATGGAGACAAGTGAAGAACGAGAAGGAGACGATGAAGACGGAGGAGAACGAGGAGGAGGAGAAGAAGAAGTTGCTTGGGAGGCTGGCAGTCAATGGCATCAACTTTCGGCATCTTATCATGGTAGGTTTGCTGTCTCTTTGCTGCCTGCGCTCGCCGCCTCGGTCTCTTCCCTCTTCCGCGGTCGTCGAGGGAAGCGGACGGGAAGGAACATATCGTAGAGAGAGATCGGAGATTGATTTATTTTGGCTGTTTGTCTTGTGTCATATAGTACTTCGTAGTCAAGTGGCGTGTGGTCGGTCTCGTTGGCTTGTTGTGCCTCTGCTACTACTACGCGTCCAGTGCTACCAGTACGACGAGTCGCCGCGCCATGTTGCATGGATTTCGTATCGAAAAGAAGACGGCGATGGAGGAGCTCGCGACGCCCGGCGGGCTTCGCACCCCCGCGACGGTTTGAAGGGAAGCACGCACGCACACGCACGGCAAGAAGAGCACGCGAGGGATCACTGGCCACGTGGCTGTCGACCACCCACCCACCCACGTCAGGAGCGACCGGACCTTCTATCCGTTGCCGCGACTGGCTGGCGAGGCGGTCGGTGGTGTCGACGTCGACGTTGCTTGTCTTTGTCGCGTTCCGCCGAGAGAAGAGAGATGCCTGCGCGACTGGCTTGACTGGCTCGCAGGTGGGGCCACGGAGCGAGTGGGCGCGTCGTCGGAGCTTGCTCTGAAAGGCGTCTGACGTCGCGGAGGTTTCAGTCCGAGAGCATGTGTGTGTGTCGTTTCCGTGTCTTCTGTCCGCGTAGTTTGAGTCATACACCACCATTCGCTTTGCGTAGGAACTCGGAGTTTCCGTCTCTTTCGTCTTCCGATGCCGATTCTGAACACCAGTGTACAATGGAAGTACTGTAGGGTACTACGTAGTACGTGTTTCTCCATCGTAGCTGCGCGCGCAGAGGCCGTGTGCCAGACGTGTCACGGACGCTCCTGCAGCTGAAGATGCGAAGAGCTCATCTTCAAGCGAAAATGTCGTGCTGATGTAGACCACATGAAGCAGTGTCCCTAAATTAGTTCCCTATTGCAGTGCAGAGAAAACTATTCTAGGACAGCTCGATGGTGGGCAACCCAACCAACAGACCAACGACGGAAACATGGGAGAGCACGAGGAAGAGATGCCGCGCGCCAAGCGCCTGAAGCTTCTGCGCGAGGCGAAGGAGCGCAAGGAGCGAATGGAGCGTGGAGAGACCGTTGATGAGCCAGTGGAGGCTGAAAAGCAGGCGCCAGAAGAGAAGGAGGGCGGAGAGCAAGAGGAGGAAGAGGAAGACAATGTCGAAGGCGGCGAGGAGCTCATGAAGGCCGTGGACGAGCAAATGCAACGCGCGCAGATCGAAGAAGAGGAAGAGGAGGAAGACGTCCTGAATCTGGCGCCGAAGCGAGCGAACTGGGACATTGAACGCGACATCGCGCCGATGCTGAAGAAGCTGGAGCGACGCACACAGCACGCCATCGTCGAGATCCTGAGTACGTTCACGAACGGAGAGTTGGGTGTCTTCACTGGAAATTGAACTGACGTTATTTGCGCTGAACAGGAGAGAAGATGGCGGCGCAGCAGCAAGAAGAGGATGACGAAGAGGACGACGAAGAAGAGGAAGAGGAGGAGGAGGAATAGGAATAATAGGCGGATCATCAATAGAGAGCCCCCTGTATTTAACGCTGCGAAAGGCTCGGCGGCTCGGCGTGCCGCATCACTTCTTTTCCTTCTTCTCCTTTTTGTCCTTCTTGGACTTCTTCTTGTCTTTCTTGTCGTCTCCGTCCTTGTCGGATTTCCGCTTCTTCGAGTCCTTGCCGTCTTTGTCTTTCTTGGCAGTCTCCTCCTCCACGTGGAAGGCCTTGAGCTTCTTGTAGAGCTTCTTGATCTGCTTGCCGTGCTTCTCCGAGACCGCTGGGTCCTGCTCACGCGCCGCCAGCTCGGCCTTGAAGGCCTTGTACCTCGTGAGCAGGCGATCCAGTTGCGCGTGGACGACGCTCAGATCCTTGTCCTGTGCGAACTTGCTTCGCTTGATGTACTCGTAGACGGCACTCTTCGCGACGCCGTTTTGCGGGTCGCTTTCCATATCCTCAGCCACCTGACACAACGCACCCAGAGCCAAGTACGCTGGGTATGCGCATAGGGGCAGCTCTGTGAGAAGTAGCTCGTTCACGACCACGCACGAGTTTGCGTGGAGCTTCTGGAGTGCGTCGAGTGGCAGATCACGGCCCTGGGCCTTGCTGAAGCCTCGGAAGTCATCCACGAACCCCAACAAGGCTCGGAACGGGTGGTACATGATGAGCTGGAACCGCACTCCTTCGAGAAGCACCATCTCATGGCCGATCACGTGCTTGTGGTCGACTTGGAGCTGCTCGGCGATCGTGTCCACGTTGATATACTGCTCTTCGACCTTGCCAGCGACGTAGATGGCGGTCGGGACGATGTACTTTGGGTGGAATTCCATGACCGAGTTGGACAGATAGAAGCGCTTGTACAGCATCACCGCACAGCACTTGACCTTGTCCGACGTGCGGAAGAGCTGCGTGCAGCTCTCCTGCACTTTGGCCTCGTAGAACTCGCGCATGAGCTTCTCCTGGTCGATGGTCAGGTACTCGATCAGCGGCGTGACTTTCAGGCCTTCCTTCTCCTCAGCTTCTTCCTCTTTTTCCAGATCCATCTCCACTTCATCGTTCCAGTCAAAGAGATCGCGCACGGCGGTCGTGGATGCTGGTAATAACGCGGCAAACGACCGCGGCTTGCGCACGGGTTTCAATCCAGCGTTGCCGTTGGCGGCGGCCGCTGCGATCTGCTCACGTTCCAGACGCAGCGCCTTCTTCACTTTCACATGCCGCAGACGGTCGATACGCGTGAGCTCCTCGCTCGTGAAGATCCAGTTGTTGTAGTGCGTCGAGTTCTTCAAGTACGACATCCTCGCCGCGTGATCTCCCCAAGCCGAGAGGTCTTTGCCATTCGCGGACAGTTTGGCTCGGGATAATGCGAAGAGCTCAATTGTCCCGAATTCAGCTGAAACGAGGGATTCACGCTAACTCCTCGGATAAATACGGTATTTCTATTTGATGACCATCACTCTTGTCGAGTGGATCCGCTCGCTGACATCTGGAGTGGACGCCGTACCCTTTCATCATCATCAATTGCGCGGCGTCGCGACTGCCTTCAGATCCACTTGCCATTCTTCAAGCTGCCGCGTAAAGAGGAAGACAATACACGTATTGCATTGCCACCATGATGCTGCTCCGAGCGCAGCGCCTGATGAGCCCGAAGGCGCCGTTGTCGCTGCTGGCGTCGCGCCGATTTGCGGTCATGACGGCCGCGAAAGTCGAGAAGGACGCCGTGCCGGTGGTCAACGTTGCGCCGCTGCTCAGCGAACACGGCGTGTCGCCTGCCACCAAGCAGCAGATCCTGGAGGAGATGAAGCACGCTTGTCTGGAGACCGGTTTCTTCACGATCCCGACCAAGGACGTGCTGCCGAACGCGCTCATCAGCAAGGTGCGCCGGAGGATTCTCGATTGCGCATTCGCAGGATCCACCACCGGAACACGCCACTGACTCTTCTGTGCATGCAGGCGTACACGCGCGCCGATGAGTTTATTGCTCTGCCGAATGAGGTCAAGCAGCAGTACCATGTGAAGAAGTCACCCAACGCGCGTGGCTGGACGCCCATGTTCGAGGAGCCATCGGTGGGTCTACACATCGGGGAGCTGCCGATTGACTCCTTACTGATTGCATTCTGTGAATCGTGAGTAGTACCAACCTGGTGTGATCTCGAGTCTGGAGGGCTTCGATCTCGCGCGTGAGCTGTCTTCGTCGTATGTGGAGCCAGGCTCGAGCCTCGGGCCAAACGTGTGGCCGAAAGAGATCCCCGCTTTCCAGACCGACGTGTACGGACTCTACGACCAGACCACCACGGTCTCGCACATGCTCTTCCGAAGCTTCGCTGAGATGCTCGGCTTGCCCGCCGATACCTTTCTGGTACGCAGATGAACCTAACAACTTGAGAGGCGAAGAACCCACCTACTAAGTGACTGTGTCTCGGACCCTGACAGCAACACGTGAGCGAGCGCGCCGAGGCGTTCATGCGTCTGCTCACGTACCCGGAGACGGACGCGCCAGTGCGGAACTCGACGGTCGGCATCGCGTCCCACACGGACTTCGAGTGCTTCACGATCATCCACCAGAACAGCGAAGGTCTGCACTTGCGTAACCGCCAGGGCGAGTGGGTCGAGGCGCCAGTCTCTGACGATCGCCTCTTCGTCATGGTCGGCGACATTCTCGAGCGTTGGACGAACGGCGTGCTGGTGGCTACCGAGGTGAGCAGACTGCACTTGAGATGAACCACTGGCTGATACTTACTGAATGGTTGGTTGATGCAGCATCGGGTGGTGAACTCCGAAAAGAAGCGCCAATCGATCGTCCGCTTCAACGGCGTCGACGGCGACACCGTGGTCGAGCCACTGCCCCAGTTTGTGTCCAGTGCCACGCCAGCCAAGTACGAACGCACGACGCAGCGCCTGCATATTGAAAACGAGATCAACAAGGGCGAAGAACACTTGGCTGCCGCGAAGGCGGCGCTCGTCCAGGCCTGAGCTTTTACTGCAGTTAGAGCCGTAGACAGCTACTGGTCGCTCATTTCCGCAGAGCTGCAAAATCCGTGAACAACTGCTTGGCCGTCGCATCGTTCATCATATCGTCACGCGTCGGACGGCGCTTGTGCTGTGCCTCAAACTGCTCGCGCCACTGCTTCAGCTCGCTTTCGAGGCGCGAGGCTCGCTCAGTGCGCGTCTCCTTGACTTCCAACACAGGGACGTCGTCCAAAATGGGCTGACAGAGTACGCTCATCACGTCCACCTTGGTGACCTGGCCGTCGAGGTGCTTCGTCATCTGAGTCACACAAAATGCTATCGTTAGCACCATCGCCACAGCATTCTCGAACAGTAGCGCTCACGCGCTTACCTTGACCAGCTTCTGCTCTTCATTGCCGCGACCCAGAGGCACAAGCAGCCCGCCTCCTGGCTTGAGGAAGTCCAGGTAGCGTTCCGCCTCGGCCTTGGTTTCGACCGCCACACCCACGTGGATGGCGTCGAACAGCGCGTCGGACGGCAGATCGCCCAGCACCTGCTTGCTCGAGCTCTTGACTATGCGGGTCACTGGGAGAAGCTCCTCATCCAACGTCGCCGACAGGTTCTTCTTGGAGAAATCGATCAACTCGGGGACGATGTCGACGCCCGTGACGCTGCCCGTCGCGCCGACAAGATGCGCCATCACGGCTACGAGGTAGCCAGAGCCACTGCCGACATCCAGTGCGTGGGTGCCTGGCTGCATATGCTCTTCGAGCAAACCCATGACCTGCGCGTGCTGCTGCGGCGTCGAAATCGTCGCCACGACGCCGATCTTCAAGGGGCGGTTGTCATACGCCGCCGACGTTCCACGTGATTCCAGCGGCGCAAATGAGCCGCGGTCCACCGCACGCAGGGCTCGTTCCAAGCGTGAATTGGCAGCCACGACGTTGGTCTTGACCAGGCTGTCGACCAGCGCCTTGTGGGAGTCGCCGCCAATTTGGTGGCCGATGCTCGTGCTGGAGATCCATCAGACGCACGCAGTGAGTTCGACGTCAGTAGCTACGCCACAACGCCCGCATAATCCCACAAACCTGATGAGGAGATCTTCCGACACACCGCTAAGAACCGAGAAGGAGCGTCGCGCCCACGGACGCAGCGATGGACGCGAAGACACCACGCGCATCATCATGATACTCGAATGGCTCAGCCACACATCGAAGAGTGCTCCGAAACTCTGAGTCTTCGGTATCAGAAATGGCATCAGGATTCACCTGATACGGCATTAGTTTCTCAAGATGGCTACAAAGGAAAATGACACAAGACCGCCACGCGCGTGCATTGACCAATGTACTGTATCACGGCGCTGGCAGGATGGCAACCCGGCCACCGATTGTGTCTACTCTATATGATCGGGACCGCCCAGGCGCCGTGGTTCTCCAGGTTGTATGCGTTGACGCCGCGTTCGGCCCGGAAGAAGCCTTCTTCGCCCCAGTTCGTACCATACGAGTTCCGCACAACCCAGTACTTGACGCCATTCTCGTCCGTGCCCCAGCCAATGAGGTTCACGACGTGGGTCGTGCCGGGGAACTTGGTCGGGTTACGCAGCACGAAGCCGCCAGTGTAGTCGACGTACTCGGGGGAGTGCGAGTACATGCTCACGACGATCGGGCCGCGTTGGTAGATCTCGTTCATGGCCTCGAGCTCGAATTCCGGTCCGGTTGTGGCGTTGATGGTGCCGTACTCGGAGATGTAGTACTTCTTCGGGTTCGGGAAGGTCTTGCACGAGCCATCCAGCGTGCAGTGGCGGCACTGGTGGTTACCGCACGTCGTCGACGAGTCCATCCACGACGGGTGCGCCGCGATGTACGGATTACAGGTCGTGTCGACGATGCCGTTCTCGTAGATCCACTTGTGCGCGTAGCGAGGATCGCCGCCGGAGCACGAGCCGAAGGAGCGCATACCACAGTCCAGCAGCGCCTGCGGCGTGATCTGGATCTCGGGGCCGAGCTTGCCCGTCTTCTTGAACTTGGCGATGCGGATGCGGTCCGACAGCGCGCTGGCCGTGGCAAACGCCCAGCACGAGCCGCACGGCTTCGGCACCATTTGGTTCTGGATGCTCGTGACGAGGCTCAACCCCGTGCCGTTGTAGTCTCGCCAGTCCCAGTTCGTGGGGAGGTCCGCGAGAGACTTGACCGGTGGCAGCGTCGTTAGCACAAGCTCCGGGTCGCGTCCGCCGAGGAACCAGTTCGTGTCCTTGAACTCGGGTTCTTTCGCCTTCTCTTCCAGCGCCGATGTGTTCGGACACACCGCAAGCGCATCGGTATCAAGCTGCACTGCGTGGCGCACGCCGTCACCATGTGTGAAGTCCACCACTCCAGCGGGGGCGTTGAAATGCTGCTGCACCAGCATGCTCGCGCCGCATCCGATGGCGATCCACACGAGCGCTGGGGCCACGCGCTGCACGAGCGAGCGTCCGCTGGTTGAGGCAGCGGGAGCGCTCGTTGGCGCAGACGATGAGGAGCCGTAGTTGTCCGTAGAGAGCACACGGCGCTGGTTGAGCGTGGAGCTGCGAGGGTGCGGCTGCAGCAGCGGCAGGCCGTGGTTGTCGTTCGCCATGGTCGTCGCTGGCAGATTTCAAGTGTGCGAGGGAGCGAGATGAAGAGCGGGGGAGAGGCGAATGCAGCTAGATACTGTAGGCAGCCAGAAGGAATGGAGTTCTTCAAGTGCCTTTGGTTTCGTGTGCGTCTAGCATGGCGTGGCCTTTCCGTGGGCCGGCCGGCCATTGGCCCATCCTGCCACCGGAAGTTTCCGCCAGCAGAGCGGTTGACGCAAAGTGTCAAACTGACAGTGAAAAACCTCGGAAGAACATGGATAGAACCTCGATAATCAAACGACACTTGGCGATCTGGGCCGCTGATTGGTGTTCTGCTGAGAACACTGCACCGATTGGTGGACCAATGAAATCGCGTTCACGGGCTTGACGGAGCCGCTGATTGGCTAACGTCCACTGGCAGTGGGACAGAAACGAGACTGAAGCCAGATCACAAAAGTCACCAAAGCGAACTTAGTGAGGTTCGGATCGGCCGCTTTGGCTTCAACATGTACCGCTTCTTAAGTACGCATCAAAGTCGCTTCAGAACCTCGAAGAGGACACGGTCCGGCACAGTACACGACCGACACCACCGCATGCAAGGCACCAGTACACGCATACTGGATACAAGTGAGCCTGCAGTTTGTGGATGCTTTTCATGCCTACTGCATGGTGGCGGCAGATCCGTGAATGGCTACGTGGCAGCACTAGGGGCGTTGCAGTGATCCGCCTGCACTAGGAGCTCTGCAACCCACGCGACATGCCCCTCGCGACGATGTGAGACCCGGCCAACAGCAGCGACTGACTCACTTGATCGAGGTTGAAGCTGCCCAGAGAGGAAGATCCGGCGAACGAATGAAGGTCTGCGACGAGGACGCCCTCCTGTGGGACGCGGGACCTCCTCGGTGTAGATCTGGCAGTTGTCTACGGCTCCGCCCTTGACGCCGACGGGAGCCGGCAGCGTGGACAAGCCGCAGGGAGGCGCCAACTGCACATTCGCCGTTTTGCCACACCAGTGAGAAGCGAGAGCAGTCGAGCCAGTCAACGTCGAGCACGTGGTCACCATTTCGCGGACGCGAACTCGCAAGAAGACGCCGCCGCGGGACACGCCCGAACCAGCCCCTGAGCCAGCGCCTGCACCCCAAGACAGCACTATGAAGTACACCGACAGCACCAAGACGGTGTCCAGTTTCCTCGAACGCTGCGAGAAGGAGAAGAAGTTCAGCCTGCCAGAGGTGCGAAGGCCATTGGTTGTGTTGCTGGGCTTGAGCTGGGTACTGATCTTCACCTGCGATACAGAACCCGTATGACGCCATGCAGGAGGCCACGTCGGCGCTCAAGCAGTCGCAGGGCAAAGAGGATGAGGCCATGGACTATCTGAAGAAGCGATTCGCCAGCGGCAACAAGCGTCCGCACCCGCAGGATGAGAACGGCGACCAAGGCAGCGACAAGAACAAGGAAAACGAAGAGCACGCGAACATGCCGCCGCACAAGCGCACGCGACTGCTGGAGGCTGCTCGCGCGCTTCCTGCTCTTGTGCCGGAGAACCAGAAGCTTGTGGACGCGTTTGCCGACTACGCGCAGGAGCAACTGGACAAGGGCCACACCGGCAAGTTCGTGTCGCACGTGCGCGCGGCGAACAGTATCCGCGACCACGACGTGGAGATCAAAACTGGTTGGGACGCGCTCCACATCGAGTACGTCGGCAGCAAGATGGCGGCCCAGATCGAAGAAGTGCTCAAGACGGGCAAGTTCAAGGACGAAACGCCGGACATGAACGTCGTGAAGGACTACGACCACGAGGCGCCGCCGCTGGTGCACAAGATCCGCGACGAGCCCGCGAAGCGCAGTGAGAACCAGAAGATCGTCGACGCGTTGGCTGACTTTGGCGAGTACCACCTCAAGTACGGCAACACGGGCAAGGGCACGTCGCACTTGCGTGCCGCCTCGCAGATCCACGAGACCGACATCGTCGTCGATTCTGGATTCCGCGCGGCCAGCCAGATTGGCTACATCGGTGATCACATTGCGGAGAAGATCGATCAGATCTTGAAGCACGGCAAGATCGTCCACGATGAAGACTCGACGTCGCCTCACCGTATTGCTGGTGAGCCGGCTCCGATTGTCGTGGATCTGATGCACAACCCGGCGAAGCACCACGAGAACCAGAAGGTTGTGGACGCGCTGCGCAGCTACGGGGACTCTCACTTGCGTGGCGGCTACCGTGGCAAGGGTATCTCGCATCTGCGTGCAGCCGTGGCGATTCGCGACTCGGACGTGGTGATCAAGTCGGCCGGCGACGCCAAGATGATCCCCATGGTGGGCAACCGTATCGCCAAGAAGATCGACCAGATCTTGCGCCACGGTCACGCCGATTCGGATGATGACTACGACGAAGACGAGGAGGAGGAGGAAGAAGAAGAGCCAGAGGAGGAAGAGGCGCAGCACGAGAAGTATGGCAAGCCGCACACGCCAGGCCACACGCCTCCTCTCCTGAAGGACGTGCGTGAGCACAAGGCCAAGTGCCCCGAGAACCAGTCGATTATCGATGCGCTCGCTGACTACGGCGAAGTGCTGTTGAACGAGAAGAACACGGGCAAAGGTGTGACGTATCTGCGGGCGGCGCGGCAGCTGCAGATGTGTGGCGAAGTGATCAAGTCGGGCCAGCAGGCCAAGAAAGTCAGCATGATCGGCAACAAGATCGCGCAGTTCATCGAGGACACGCTCAAGAAGCAGAAGCAGGAGAAGTGAAGCAGTCACTTCTCCCCGTCCTGTCGATTGTCGCGAGCGACTATGCGTAGGAAGGATGCATTTAGTACCGTGCATGTTTGCGGCATTCTGCTGCTAAACACAAAAAATGGAAACACACCAAAAATGAGAGTTGCTTGGTGCGTTGAGTTAGATTAGGTATGCGAGTACTTGAGTGAATTGGACGCGACTGTTGTACGAGGAATCTAGTTGGTCGGGGCGGCGGATGGGGTACTGCGGGCTTGACGGCGAGCTGCAGTGGCCTTGGTCTTGGCGTCTTGTGCGAACTTGGTACGGCGCTCGTCCTTCTTGGCCGCTTGACCGACCGCTTTCGTCGACGCGGTTTTTACCGACACTCGTGCCTTCATAGTCGTGGGCTTCTTGGTCGTCGCACCACTACCAGCCACCGGTTTGCTGTTCTTCGAGGCCAGCACGTTCTTCGGTTTGTCACTTGAGTTGTCACTTGAGACCGGCGGCGATGAGTTTTCTTTGTCGGACGACGAGCTAGTTGGGGCTTTCTTCGCCGGCGCGGCCACCTTCTTCGTGGCCGTGAGGACTGGCGTCTTCTTCGTAGCCGTAGACACAGCCTTCCTCGCTTGGGTTGGCACAGCCGGTTTCTTTGTCGGCGTCTGCACTGCCTTCTTTGTAGGTGTCTGCGCCTTCTTCGTTGGCGTGGGCGCTGCCTTCTTCGGCGTCATCACACGTGCAGCCTTCATCACCGACACAGCCATCGGCGCCGGTCGTGGCTGGGCTTTCTTGGGTGTGAACAGCGAGTCGCCTTCATACGCTGGCAGTTTGCCCACGTACGGCTTGTAGCCAGCGCCTTTCTTGGTCTCTTTCTGCGTCGGTAGCGCTGCTGGCGCCGACACCGGCGGCTTCTGCTTCACGGGAGTGCGCGCACCAAAGTTGAGCGTCTTGGTGACCGATTTGTCCGTCACTGTGGACGCAGCAGCAGCGGCATCCCCCAGTTCCTTGGTCTTGCTGCGCGTCTTCTTCACGACCGAGAACTTGCTGGCCGATGTTAGCAGTCCGGCCGCGCGCTGCTTCTTGGCCTGGTCGTGCTCCTGCAGCGTTGGTTGCTTGGCGATCTCCTTGGCGTGGAGCTTCTCCAACACCACGCTCGGTGATACCGACTTGGCCGTCACCTTCACAGTCGCGGTCTTGACCTTCGGCGACTCACTCGCCTTGCCCACCTTGCGCGGCACCGCCGCCTTCTTGCCCACCGCGGCAGTAGCAGTCGCGCGCGTCTTCTTCGCCGCAGCCGCCGGAGCCTTACTGGCCGCCACAGTCTCCTGCGGGGTGTCTTCCTCAGCCGCCGCAGTCGTCTCCGCAGCCTTTCCGCTGTCCGCCTCCTCCGCCTTCGCCTCCTCCTCCTTAACGACCTCCGTACCTTCCTCCTCCTTGGCATCTCCCTGCGCTGTCTTCTTCTCCTCTTCTGTATTCGCCTCTGCAGCCTCCGCCACGGGCCACAGCTTCTCTTTGAGCACACGCACCAGCATCTCCACGAGCGACTCGCGCTTGAGCGTAGCTTTGACGCCGTGGGTCTTGCTCAGCGCCTGGAGCTCGCGCCGCGGCAGTTCCGCCAGCACGCTCTGCAGCTCTTCCTCGCTCTGCGGCTTCACCTTCGTGGCCGAGAAGAACGCCTCCATCTCCATCGCCGCTGTCGCCATGTTGCTTCTCGCCTCCTTGCCGCGTCTTTGTTGTTGGCGGATGGATTTGCCAACAAAACGGAGCCTGTCTGTTGGTTTGTTGGCGTTGGCGGGAGAACAGCAAAAGTTCAAAACCTTACGTTTCAAAATACGGTGAGGTTTGGACACGACACGCATTATAGGGTGGGTTAGGTTCGTTCGAACTTAGTGAGAAAGGCGACTTCAACATCCCGTTGACGAGATGAGCCAGTTGGGAATCCCGCCATCCACCAAGAGATCAAGCCCGTCGACGCCCATACAACCCGACAGAGATCAAGATGAACTACAAGCAGGCGTTAGCAGTGCTGTCGGACTTCCTCATGAAGTGTGAGGAGGAAGGCATTGCGCTGCCCACGGATCCGCTGGACGCCGTGGTCGCTGCCGTCCGCGCGCTCGAGCACGAAGCCAAGCATGAGATTGTAGGACTGTTGCTTTGACACCTCGACCTCATAGCCTCGTGAAGCTAACGATGATCTATGTATGTGTGGGAGGGACTAGGGACGACGGCAAATGGAGTCGGCGTTGGTGCACATGCGGCAGCAGTGCGGGGTCGTCAAGCAAGACAGCGGAACCCCTGCAGTCGGTTCCAAGCCAGCCAAGCCTGCTCCCCGGCGGAAGAAAGCGGCGAATGACAGTGAGGAAGAGAGCTCCAGTGAAGGAGAGAATGATGAAGAAGACGAAGCCGAAGAGAGTGACGAGGAAGAAGTTGTGGTGACGCCAAAGAAGACGCCGACACCTAAGGCGCCAGTCATCAAGAAGCCCATCAAACTCCAGGGCGAGATCGCTTCCAAGCCAGCGACGTGCGCGAAAAACCAGGCGCTGGTGGACCAGCTTGCCCAGTTGGGTGACTACGAGATGAAGCACGGGCACACACAACGAGGCATCGCGCGGCTGCGAGCCGCCAAGGAAGTCCGAGACACCGGTGAAGTCATCACGTCCGGAGCCCAGGCACGGAAGCTGGACCGCGTCGGCCAGTCGGCAGCCGCCAAGATCGACGCGATTCTCCACGGCGGACTCAAGAAGGCGATGGGAGAGTACACGAGCGACTGAGCTACGCGAGTGAGTAAGGGACACGGGGAGTCGAGCTAGGTATTACCGAGGCAAGGAGGCATTCATTTAAACACGTTGACAGTTTTGGGCGAGGCGACTCACCTGTTGTCGGGTCCCAGTTCACGTGAGATCCCCTCCAACTGCCTCATCTTGCGCGGTCTTGAGTAGTTGGCCATTCTTCCTCTTGCGTAGATTGAGAGACGAAATGAACCTGCGGCAAACGCAACGCTCGCTGGCAGACGTGATCTCCAAGTGCCAGGCCACCCACGTGCAGCTCCCCATCGTACGCCTTAACCCTTCTTCTGCCCGTTAAATAGATCTTGATGGGCTCACCAACGACTCGCATGGAGTAGGATGTCTTCGAAGGCCTGTCGAGTGCGGGAGAGGCACTGCGCCACTCGCGGGTGACGGGAAGGTTGCACGTCGACGACGCTGTCGACGAACTCAAGCAGCAGTACGGTCTCGAGCCCAAGTGGCAGCAGCTCGCAGACGAAGTCGAAGCCAAGCTGAAGAACCGCCAGAAACGCCATCGCCTCCGACGTGGCGAGGAGGCACCGGAAGCAGGCGGCACGAAAGCCAAGCCGCAAAGCCGAAAGATGTCGACAAGCAGCGATCCGCCAGCGGCGTCTGAGACGGAGTCGGCGTCCGCGGACCCTGGGTCTTCCTCTACATCCGAGTCCGAGATGAGGGCTGCACCGAAAAAGCCTCGCGCGACGCCGAAGAGCCCTCCTGGGAGGCACGCCACGGGCACGTCTCAAGTCGACCGCATCATCCAGCTCCATCCCGCCACGAATCCAGCGAATGAAGAGCTCGCAGAGGAGTTTGTTGAGTTGGGGGGATACGAACTGACCCACGGGGAGAAGCAGAAGGGCATCTCGCGCATGGTGGTCGCCAAGCAGATCCGCGATGCTGAGGAGCCGATCGAATCCGGAGCGCAGGCGAGAATTCTGCCCCACGTTGGCAAATCAGCCGCTGCGAAGATTGACGAGGTCTTGCAGCGTGGGAAGATGAAGGAGCTGGAGGAATTTGAGGCGGAGGCTGCAGGAGACGAAGACAAGTCGAAGGTGGCCAAGTAGTCGACTTATCAAAGCGACGAGGCCATTCCGTCCTCGGCTTCCCCCGACTCGAGTGAAGACACGCTGGAGGCGATGAGCTTCTGGTGGAATGCACGTTGTATATGGATCTGCGTAATAGGACATTGTCTCGTCAGCCTCACACGAAGGGTTCATCCTAGTAATACCCGAAAATTAAATGACTCACCATTGAAGGAAGCATCTCGCCTGACTCCATCGAGTCCACAACGTCTTTTGGCGGACTCGTGAGGCTCTCGGCAATCATGTCCTCTTGAGTCAGCCTGCGATTCTTCCCGCGCACGACCTTGCGTCTCGTGGCACCAAAGATCTCGCCGTCGCTCAAGTCCCCAAGGTCTGCAGGAGCGATTTCTCCTTCTGAAAGATCGCCTTCGTCGTCGCTACCAGCAGATCGTGGGCCCACACCTGAATCCTCCGATCCTGACAACTGATTCGGCCTACTTCGTGAGTTGACGCGGGAGCTGTAGTGACGCCGTGGGAAGGTTTCTCGCCAAGCCGACTGCGTGTCCAACCGACGAAAGAAGCTGAAGCTGCCGACGCTGCTTAGTGCGCTGCTGGACTCGCTGCTGAAGATGCCACTGGACGAGGCGCTGCTCCTCGCAACGCTCGTATTTGTGCGATTTGGGCTCTTGACGAAGTGTAAACGATGGGCTTTGATTGGAAGTGGCGATGGCGCCTCCTGTGCCGGTAGAGAGGTCGACTCATCGTGCGGATCAGAGTCACCCGCGTCAGCTTCCGCGAAAGCTTCAACAACGGCGGGCTCCTTCTCTTGTGCTGGCGCCACTACCTGTGGCATATTGAACGTTGCCACAGGAACTGACTCGGTAGAAGGAAGCGGGGCTTCTTGCGAGCTCGTCGTATCCACACTTTCGACAAGTTGAGCCGCCTGTTGGCGTTCACGTCGCTGGCGACGAAGATCAGCGAGTGCAATTGCTCTTGGATCGCGCTGCGGTTGACTGCGCAGTTTTCGTTGGCCGCTCTGAACCACGGCACGCGCGAGGGCAGTGCGCATTCTCTGTGGCGGTGGAGGCGAGGGAGGGGGCGGAGGGGGTGGGCTGAGGTCTACTTGATCATTTGATAATGGAAGTGGAGTTTCAAGTGGTGGTGGGGGAGGAGGCACGGGCGACTCGTCCATATCTGTCTGGATTGCCTTCTCCGCGACACGTTGTACACGAAGTGACGGAGTTTCAGTTGCCTCAACGACTTCCTCACGTGGCTCAATCTCCTGCGGCGCGATCACGACATGAGGCTCTGCTACAGTGGCAGGTGGCAATTCTTCAGTTGGCTGATCGTGCGCCTCTGGGCTTGACTCCACAAGAGGCTCCACAGCTTGTGCGTTTTGTCGTGATCTCCAGACCTCTTGCACGAGCGCACCGACTTGCTCTTCCGTCAACCGACTCCACCAATCTGTCGACGACTCCTCACTCTCATCTCCTTCAGTAGTTAGGCCGTCTGCACCCTCCAGTCGGCTCAGCGTCTCGAAAAACGCCGCTGCGCGTCCCAGGCCACTTGTGTCGTCGATGTCGTCTGCCTCTCCATGATTTTTGCCGGATGATACCTTCTCCACGAACGTTCGAATCAAATCTTGGGCCACATCTTCGACAACGTCATCGGCAAGCGCTTCCGAACCAACAATCTTCTCGAGACTGCGCCTCACGACTTGCTCCATCGTTGTGCGTTCTTGTGGAACTGCTGATACGTCAGAAGCCGCCAGTGCCTGTGCGACCAAATAGTCCGGGAGCTCACGAAGCACTCGGTCCGCGAGTGGTTCTTCGTTCTGCTCGACGAGTCTCACCTCCGTTCCTTCTTGAAGTGGTTTAGCAGCTCGTCCAGATTGGTGCAGTGGTCGAGGGACTCCTGACGACGCTGTGGGTGTCGGAGAGTTGATGGAACTTGCGATATCACGGGATATCTGCAATGGAGGCAAATTGATTTGGCGTCGCCCGTCACGGAGCTGATGGGTTGGTGGATACTGCCGGCCTGGACGCTGCGTTCGATGCACAAGCTGTTGCTGCTGGTCAAACGCGGCTGTGACGAAGGCAACAAACTGCTTGTAGCTGATCACTTGCTTAAGCGGTTCGTGGGCTCTATCCGAGCCATTCCACTTGCCTCGCTGGCCTGAAGGAGGCTTCACTGTCTCTGCCTCGTGAATGCGCCTGAAGAACGAGACGATTCGAGGTGCCGGCACGTTGATCTGCAGACGGTGGAGCGCCATGCACGTCTCAATCCTGTTCAGATGGCCGTCTCGATCTGCGTCCAAGTCACTGAAAAGCCGCCGTAGCACGTCGTTATTGAGTCGCTTCGGTTGCTGGTCGCCTGAGATGATGGGGGGAGCTCCAAACGAGACGGGAGTCGGCATCGTACGGTACTCGGAGAGTACTTGACGACCCAGCGACGAGTCAGGAGGCTTGCTCTTCTGAGAATCGAGGGCTGGAGCGAGTCGACCATCGGATTCACTGTCACTGCGTGGGTTGTCCTGCGTTAGATCATTTGACTCCGCCTCGTTTTCAAACGACTCACGTGCGATTCGTAGTAGCACTTGCTCCGGCTCGCGATCCGTCGTCATTTGCTGCCGCAGATCCGGCGAGTACTGCGACTGGAGGGCTAGCGCAAGATCCACGTTCTCTTTTTCGTCATCACTGTATCCAGTCTTATCGTCGACTTGCACCTCAATGTTCGCTGGCGTGGGGGCTTTCGTAGGCTTCTCTTTCGTCGTCGCTGGCCACTCGAAATCCAGATCCACGTCGATCTTCGGCGCAGCCTTCTGGGCCTTGTCTTCAATCGTCGCGGTTGTGCTTGGTTGCGCCTTGGCCGCACGCCGCGCCTGTGTTTCCTTCGTCTTCCTCATCTTATCTACCTCGTGTTGTGCCTTCACCGCCTCTCTCTCCGCCTCTCGACGTTGTTTCTCCCTTCTCATCTCTTCTTCCTGGCGCTTTTTGTTCTCTTCCATGATGCGCTGGTTGTCCTTCACATGCCACGATCGCTGGCTCGGCGGTTGCTTGCTGATTTCCCGATCCACACGTGCGATGCGCTTGGCGATCTCCCACTGCACGCGCCGCCGATGCCGCAGATCTGACTCGACCTCCAGTGGCTGCTCGTCCGCAAAGCGCACGCGGAGCTTCGCACCATCCCGCTGGCCCTGCTTTCTGCTGTCATGCTCTGATCTTTTGCGCTGCATCACCAACGCATTGTCCAGCCACAGCAGTGGTTGGCTGTTACGCAGCATAGCCTGGAGCTCGGCATTCTTGGCGCTCGCCTCACTGAGCACGGCGTACTCTGCCTCCAGTGAGCTTTTTGCTTGCTGTAAACGACGCGAAGGAGGTGGCGCAGCTGATAGACGATCGATAAAGCTCGTTAACGTGCCGTCATCACCCCCAGAAGCCATCCATAATCCACGAGATGTCATTGCGGACGACGCCATATTCGCCATTTTCCATTTTTGCCTCGCGCCGATTCGAAAAAATCGTGCCCCCGTCACTGTTTCGGACAGTCATTATTTTGTATCATTTCAGTGACCGTCACTAACGGACACTTCGCGTCTCTGCACGCGTGGCCAATTTGCGATCAACGATGGGTCCTCAAATCTTGTTCCAACTTGAAGAAAGGAAGGGATCTTTTCACCTGTGGCGCTTCTCACGGGCAGCTGCGACTCGCGGCTGAGGCTTGTTGGACTCGCGGATCTCATGGAGAATCTCACTCCAATGTCGTGGATGACGCCGTGAATCAGAATGGCTCATTGGCTGGATACTATAGATTCTGGTTGAAGTGTCTTGGCGCTTCCAGCAGCAGCCAGCTGCGGGGTTGATGAGACCGATCTTGTTGGACGTGAAGTGATGGGTACAAGGGGGGACTCATCAATCGCAGGGACTGCAACGCTGGACGAAGAGTCACACTGTGAGCCATTGAGACAGACAGGCCGCAGGGTGTGGCGAGTGAGCGTCCCACAAGAATGTCCTGGCTGCTTTGGGGTCATCCGATCGTCGCCGACGACATTGTAGGCACGTGGCATTGCCGCGGAATTTTCGAGTGGTGGAGCATGGAGTTCGTCCACGTCATCAACGAATGTTCCATTGGAGCATGGATGGCTTCCGTCAGCCGACCTGCATGCTAAAACACAAAGGTGACTCCTGCAGACTTTTAGGAATGTGTATTTCTTCTAATTCAATCATATCGCACGAATAGCACGCAAATGCCTCGACATGCTCGGGTTATTCTTCCCTTTGGCAAAGTTCACGGATACGTGGCGTGAACCGGCGCCCTGCTCATCTGCTGTTCATCTCCGCGAACAACTTGATCTCCTCGAAAATGAGAGCTACACAACCATAAACAACCCCCGGAGTTAGCCTCAATTCAACGCAAAGCGGTGGGTGAATTAGGAGATGGCGTACCTTTGAGCGTGTCCTTGTCAAGCGGGACGTTTTCAAACTCCATGCCAAACGGGTTCGGCTCGCACGATTCAGACTGAGCTCGACGCACTGGGGCCAGGAACGGGTGGTTCAGCGCGTCATCCACCTGCAAACACAACACAATGAGTGGCCCATTAATGAAGGGGCTCAGTACTTGACAAGAGAGCACGTACCGATATTCTGAAGTCCGGGTTGAACGCCAGCATCCGCTTGAGCAGGTCCAGTCCCTCCGGGGGAGCGCCCTGGTACATCTCCCTCAGGTCGCGCGGCTCCTTCTTCGGCAACTTCCTCAAGTACTGCTTGACTTCGCCGAGGTTTCCGATGTCATCTTCGTTTGGCGTGCCAATGACGTTGAAGATCACGTTCAGTTGGTCCAGCTTGTCCGAGTACGTCGTCGGTCGGTCCGCACTCAATGGGAAACACGAACGGCCAGGAAACAGCGGCACTCGCTCCTGGTATCGCGGGCAGCTCTCAACCTGCATACTCAGTAGCTCGCCGAAGATGCAGCCAATGCTCCACATGTCGACGGCGTAGTTGTAGTCCTGCAACAAGATGAGCTCCGGGGCACGGTACCAGCGCGTCACGACGTGCTTGGTGAGCTGTCGTCGGATCTTCGGGGCGTCTCCATTGGCACCACTGCTGCTACCGGACGGAGTCGTGGAGGGTGACGGCGTCGTGGACATGTCCGACGTCGTGGGGGACTTGGCGTCCTTCGGCGAGTACAGCGCGTCCTTGTCGAGCTCACCCATGCGGTCGCTCTCAACGACACGAGAGAGACCAAAGTCGCAAATCATCAACGTGCAGTCTTCGTTGAGCAGGATGTTGGCTGGCTTAAGATCACGGTGGATCACGTTAGCCGAGTGGATGTACTTGAGGCCGCACAGAAGCTGGTACAGGAAGACCTGGATATGGCGGATCGTGAGGTACTGCGGGCTCATGATGAGCTTGTGCAGATCCGTGTCCAGGAACTCAAACACCAGGTACAGGTCCGTGAACGTCTCGTAGTTCTCTGGAGGGACGACGTCCAACAGTTTGATCACTTGTCCGTGGCTGTACAAGTGCAAAGGTTAGATAGGAATCTCCATCCACACGCAAACAGATTTAAAACTCACTTGAGGCGACGGAGGATGTAGATCTCACGGTAGAGACGCTTGCAGTCGATCTCCTGGTCAAACACGTTCACGATCTTCTTGATGGCCACTTTCTTTTGGCGCACAGTGTCGAACGCCTCCGCGACCTGGCCGTAGGAGCCCTTGCCAAGCAAGCGCACGAGCTGGTAGCGGCTCGAGACACTCCAGTTCGCAAAGCTGCGCAGGTTGAGCGGCGTCGCGCGTGGCATCGGTGTTGGCGTCGTGGTCTTGGCAGACGCGGCAGCCATCGCAGCCATAGCAGCGGCCGTTGCGGCTGCGTGCGAGGCCGCAGACGCAGCTGCGCCGGAGGCAGACGAGTTCGATGGGAAGCCATCGTCCGTCGGCGTGCTTTCGAAGCCGTCCGCTCCACCGTGGAAGCCCGTCGCGTGGTCCGCGAATGCTGGCGTCGGAGGCATATTGGCGACCGGGCCGTGCGGCGTCGGAGCGATGTCAGCGTTGTACATGGCGCGGTTGTGGTCGATGAACTGGTCCGAGGTGTACACGGCGTTCGCTGCTGGCATCGCGGCACGGGCATTCATCGCCGACGGCGGCATCGGCGCTGGTGGTGGCAGCCCTCCCATGGCACTATTCGAACCGTTCATGGCGGGGTTGGGGCGGAAGAGCTTCGCGCTTCTCTTCAAGCCGGGTGATGGAAGCGCGCCAGGCGCATGCTGCGCGGGGAATCCGTTCGAGAAGCCATTGCCGTTCGCGACCGGGTCCTGCACGACTGGGCTCGCACCCGTCGGCGTCGACGGCGTCTTACGCTTGCGGTTCTCGTGCATTTGCTGCTGGGTTTCCATAATGGTGCGTTGTCTCAGACAGGCGAGAATGGGTGATTACGCAGCTCGTAGAAAACGCGAGAAGCTCGGACTTGGTCGCGGGCGACGCGCGAGTGGTGGGCTTTGTGGTGCGAGGTCTCTCCGCGCCCGTGGAGCTGGTCCTGATGAGGTTCAGGCCGTGGAATCTGCGCGATTTGTCTCGCGTCCTCGACACTTGAGCTTCCGACTGAGGATGGCAGCGCAAGAGAGAGCGAGAGAGAGAGTGAGAGCGAGAGGCACAGCTCACAGGGGGATAATAAATTGAAGCCGACTGGTCCTGTTTTCAGCCAATGGAAGGGAGTTAAAAATATTATCGACCAATGAAAAAGCTGAAATGGCCCCACCTCGCACCTGATGCGGTAAGAGGGGAGGAGCTGCTTGCCTGATGGTTTTGGCGCTTTCTGTCACTGACAGCGGACGCCGGCGTCTGTGGCCGATCCTCCCCATCCAGACGAGCTCAGCTTCATGGCGGTCCACGCACTTGCCATTCTGAACAGCGAGAGATGCAGACGGCGATGGCTTCATTGCGTCCCGCTAATATGAAGAGCTCCATGGAGTCCAACTACACTTCGCTACGATCCCAGAACCAGAGATCCGGTTACTGTTGCGTTATGGTTGACTTCATCGGAACCTTGTTGATGGAGCCGTTTACCTGTGCCGTTGATTACAGTACATGTACCGGGAGTGTGGGTGTATTTCAGTGGACTGTACCCGCGTGGATGGCCAGCAAGCACGCTCTTGCCGGACGTGTAGCTGCAGTGCGCGGGGGCTCCGGATTGTTCGGGCCCATGGAAGGAAGGATACCTGTCCAGTTGATACCGATCATGATCCTGCTGGGGCGCGGGCGCCATGCTGGATGGTTATGTGTGTGGATTTACATCGAGTGAATGAGAATGGATTGAGCCAGCACGGTCATGCAGAATACAGTACAGTATGTCTGGGTACGTACCTGATGGCTCGTGCAGCCATCTCAGCTCCATGCGGCGAGATCGCTTCTGCCAGATGGAGCGCGCTCTGTGAGGGGGTCCACGACCGCCCACTCATACAGTAAGAATGAGTGCACACGTCACCACTCGTCACGCCATGTGCCGCTGCCCCACCGAAGCGCCTTTGCTGGATGAGCGCCATGAATGAATCTCCAAAACGAACAGCTCGAGCTTGCGGATGTTCAGGCCATCATGCTCGCGACACTTAGTCGAATATGGTCCACGAAGACTCCTTTCGCTTGGGACTGGCACACGGAGAAACCCAATCTGTGGAAACGGAGATGCGTCGACAAGGATCCTTGCCGCGCTGACTCTTTACGCCACAAAGACTCACACAAATAAACATGGATTGGCCTTCTTTGGTCGACGCTACTTCAAGTACGCAAGCAAAAATCACACATCACCGGCGAGAAAAGCCTCCAGGTTGTCGAGATCCGCGTCGCTGGGTTTGACGTCGACAGATCGTTCACGCGCCAGACGTTCTTCTTCTTCGCGCTGCTTGCGCGCAAACTCCTCATCAGCACGGCGCTTGTCCTCTTCCTGTCGACGCCGCGCTGCGTCTTCCTGGAGCTGCTGCATGCGCGTGAGCTTGGTCGCCTGGGCTTCTACGTGCTGGCGCGACTTCCGCTCGTACGCTTCGAGTCGCTTCGCCTCGGTGTTGAGTTGGTCCACTTGCCGTTGGAGCTCGAGCTTCGTAGCGCGCACACTCTCGAGGCGCTGCTCTAGCTCTCTTAGCTGCTCCGTCTCCTGCCTCTCTTCCTTTGAAACCGCGGCACGGGGCCGCTTCCTGCCGCCACCAGTCGAAGCGTCCATTTTGGAACTGTGGCGGATCCTTCTTCCCACTCTACTGTTTTATGATAGTGTCCTTGTCACCAAAAAAGTGCTTTTCTGGAAGTTCGCCAACGAGAGAGCAATGGGAACGGCGGCGATGATGAGTGACGCAGAGGTGGCGGCGTTCCGCGCGAATGCGCTGCAGATCGTGGGCTCGTGGTCGGTACATGATGACGACGATGGGCACTTGTTCTATTTCAACCTCGAAACAAGCGAGTCGAGATGGCTTGTGCCCGACGAGCTGCGTTCGTTAGAGAGCGAGTTCATGATGAAGCTCATGGTCGACGGTGCCATCGCACGCTCGGGCGTGTGGACGGCGCACGACGCTGGCGATGGCACGCTCTATTACTTCAACGAGAAGACGCGCGAATCCGTGTGGGAGAAGCCCGACCAGTGGGAAGCTGAGCCTGTGCAGCACGGCAATGGACACAACAACGTGCCACCACCGCCACCTCCACCGCCTCCAGCGGGGCAAAACAAACCAGAGCCAGTCGCTGCGAAGGTAGAGGAACCAAAGAAGAAGAAGGAAAAGAAGGAAAAGAAGACCAGGAAGCAGAAAGAGGAGGAGGAAGAGGACCCTCCGGAGGCGGCGCCGCCAACTGCAGAGGAAGTCGAGCGGCTTCGGGTGCGAGCTGAACAGGCGAAGCTGTCGCAGGAACACTTCCGAGCCATGCTGCGAGACAAGAAGATCATGCCATTCTGCAAATGGAGCGTGGCGTTTCCGCAGATCGCCACCGATCCACGATTCCTCGCTATTCCGACGTACGTGGCCTATTGATCCATCTAATGTGTTTCTGTGGCGGAGGCTCACGTGTTGGCTTGTTACCATGTAGAATGGACGAACGACGCGAGATCTTCGAGGACTTTGTGAAGAACCGTCGCGATGATATCAAGTCAGAGAAAAAGCTAAAACTCAAAGACGCCAAGACGCGCTTCGCGAAGTTGCTGCGTCAGCAGTTCAAGCTGCAGCGAGAGCGTGGCTCTTTCGACGAGAAGCTCACGCTGTCTGTGTTTCTGGCAACGCTTGAGGACAGCGTCTCCGCGGACGAGTACAAGACCCTGCAACAAGACGTGTTTGCGTTCCTCCCGATGACCGTGCAGGAGAAGACGTGGGAGAAGGAGATGGCTGACTACTTGGAAGCTACCAAGGAAGAGCGGGCGCAGGAGGCTCAGCTGAAGGCGTTCCTGATGGAGAAGCTCGCTGGTCGCGGGCAGTACGTTAGCTGGCATGATGCCGCTGTCCAAGATGCCGTTAAGGGTTTCGACGGGAAGTCTCTTCTATTGGAATCCATCCAAGAAGCAGTTGTGGGGCAGGTGGCGAAGGCATTCAGTCAGAAGCGTCAGGCGGCTGCTGAGGCGAAGAGAGCATTTGCTGAGCCAAGACTCGACATCCGTCCACGGGACCACGCTGTTTCTGTGCCAGTGCAAGAACATGCAAGCCGACCACGTGGTGACCATTACGGCGGAGGAGATCGCCGCACTCGTTCGCGGTCTGCCGAGCAACGCCGTGCTAGATCGGAGTCGCGTGGTCGTGAACACCACGACGATGAGAGTCGAAGCAGTCGTCGTGACAAGCGTGATGACAGCTCTCGTCGACACCGTCGCCGGAGCCACTCGTCATCACACTCACGCTCGCGTTCTCGTTCTCGAGGCCGCAGTCGCCACAGTCGACATGAGGAGAGCCGTCGATCGCGTCACGACTCACGATCATCGGCACGCTCGCGGTCCGCGTCCCGAGATTCGCGAGATCGCAGCCGGAGCCGTCGCGATTGAACTGTGTGATCAATGAACAACTCGACACAACTGAGAAAATTGTCGTAGGCATTCTACTGCGGATGTGCAGGTTTATATCTCTATCTCATTTTCTTCATCGTATCCTGGCCGAACTCGACCGTTCGAAGCACGTACTTGGGCTCGTCGCAGATCTTCATCACCGCCTGGACTCCGTAATCTAGAGGCACCGAGTAGATACCGTCGAGGTTGACCTTCATATCCCATCCCAGAGATCGCATCGAGACGCGGCGAGCACGCCCCCTGTGAACAAAGCAGCCACGACCTGTGAGACGGCGCGTCCGCACGACTGAACCTTGTTAGCAATCTCTCACCTTCTGAATCGGATGTCACCGAACGTTTCGTTGATGATTGGTTCTCGCACAATGTACCCCATATCGAGCGAGTCTTCAGGGAACATGTTCTCGCGGTTGAAGCTGCCATACAAAAACGCAACAGTCAGTGCAACCCACGCCACGCCAGCGCGCGTCGAACTAGCATCCACGTACGCCTCAGTGAGCTCGGTGACGGTCTCGTTTGTGTGCGTGTGGTTCATCTTCTGGAGCACCTTGGCGACTTGCTCACGATAGATTTGAGACTAGAAAAGACAACGAGCCACACATGAGAATCGACCAGCCGAGTGGGGAAGCATCACGAATGAAGACTTACAGCGCTGTAGTGCCACGCGCTCGACCCTGTGCCGGTGCACACGATGATACCGCTGCTTCGCTGGGACTCGCGCTGGTGCTGGTCCACGCCCATGTTGTAGTGCGATGGACGAGACGCATCGCTTTCGGCGATGAACACTTCATTCAGCGCGTAGCGAGGCAGCTCATACCAGAATCCTTCTTGGTTCACCATGCCCACGCGGATACGCTGGCGGTAGCGCCACTGGAAGTCACCCGCGAGTAGCTTCTCCAGTGCGTGGGAGAAGCGGCTCTTCACGCTGTCGACGCTGTAGCAGCACAGCTTACCTTCACTGCGGCCAGGATCCGTGTTCAGTCCAGCCACTGGAATTGGCTGGTTCACGAAGCTGGCGGCCTTCAGGAACGTTCCGTCTCCACCGGCAGAGAACACCATGTCCACGCCATTGATCGCCTCGTGGCTCATCTGGTTAGCTTCGACGACACTGACTTCAATGTTGTTCTCCTTGAAGCTGGTCGTGATATCCTCCAAGGCCTGCACGTGGTGGTCGTGGCTGGTCTTCAACCGGTCGTACACAAACCCTCGCATCGACATTTGCTTGCGCAGTGCCTCTCTGTTTATCATCAACGACAACATCAGTACACGTATTCACAGCCTCAACAATGACTCGTTCCACACAAGACGCACCCTGTGTTGCCGTGCAGCTCGCACTCATGCTGGAAACGCGTCATTTTGTTCACGACCACCACCTTCTTCAAGTCAACCGACGGCTTTGACTCGCTGAAGATCGGTGGTTGAGCAATCGCGTTGTCGAGCGATGACGAAGGCATAGATTCGTCACGGACTGAGCCATACCCCAGTCCGTCATTGACTCCGGTCGTGACTCCGTTGATCTTCACTTGCGGCTCGCTAGTCGGGCGTGGCTGGGCATACGTCTTGTCCAGATACTCTTCCGATACGATCATTCGCGGCACGCGCTCGGCAACAGCCAACAGCATCTTGTTGTCGTATACAGGCCGCTCAATCTTCATCCATCCCTTCGGACTGAGCTTCTCGTTCCACGGACACACTGATCGCATGTGCGTGAAGAACGGAGCCATCTCGCCTGTCTGCGGGTTGCGGCGTGTGTAGTGGAGAATGTGGCCGTTGTGGATTTGGTCGACCATTTGGCCCGACTCCTGCAGCTCGCGGAACGTATCCTGAGACATGCGCTCAATGCGCGTGCGCATCGCCCACATCACTTCCCCATGGCACACGACAATCGCCTTCTTATCAGGACACTCGCGATGCAGCACACCCAACAGGCGATCCGCACGCTGCGCCACGGCTGCCAGAGACTCGCCTCCGGGCGGCGCGTAGTAGAAGCGGTCGAGATCGCGGCGGCGCAGCTCGTCCTGCATCTTGATCATGCGTTCATGCTCCGACATGAGATCCATCTGGCCCCAGTCACGCTCGCGGATGAGCATCTCCGCGAACCACTTGGCGTCTGGGAGTTGAAGACGCGCCGCAGTCTCCATGGCGCGCAAGTACTCCGACACCAGCAGCCGATCGAACCGCGCGAGCCCGTTCTTACGCAGCCATTCCCCTGCTGCTGCTGCCTGCTGACGGCCTCGATCCGTCAGACGCCAATTACAGCTATGACGGTGCAGGAACTCGCCGTAGAAGAGGCTGTGGTCGCCCTTGAGCGAGCGTTGGCGCGCGACGTTTCCTTCACTTTCGCCGTGGCGAATGAGCACGAGATCGGCAAGACGCGGCGAGTCAAAATCCACGTCCATATCCTCCACGCCGTACTCGTTCTCGTGGGCATCCGAGCCGATGAACCGCACCGACCCGTACGCGGTCACTGGCTTGGCATTCAGCATGCCACCTCGCCCCACGACGCCCCGTGGACGCTTGAGCTGCGAGCGACGCAGGAGTGACTTGTACATGGCTCGTGCGTCACGCAGGCGTCTCGGCTTGTGTCCTGGTGGCCTCCTGGGGGAGTGGGGAGCCCGTGGATGGAGAGCTACGGCGAGCGATGCCTGTCTTCGGACGGGCAGCGCGCTTCTTGGGCTGGCTGCAATTCCCCTCACGAAACCCCAGAGATTCCCAGTGACCATCACTCCAACATCTCGCCCACCCACCGCCGCCACGTCTTCGTTGCAACGCACGCAAACGAACCACACCAAAAACCACGGCATGCAAAGTGGTTTTTGAACAATTCCCTCGAGAGAGTGACTGCAAGGCACAAGTGGAAGAGTCAGCGAGACACTCAATGACATCGTTGACAGGCAACCGGTGTGCAGGTGGAGCAACCACAGGGCAAGAGGAATCGCTGGCGCGATAATGGAGCGCCACAGCACGGCACGGGTGTGTATTACAAAGAGAAAGTTTACATGTTCACGAGGCCGTAGACAGGGATCTTCTGGAGGGACTCCTACAAAAGCGGAGGCAATTCGCAAAGTGAGGATACAGGCAATGTAGTGGGATGGTCGGTGGTTAGCTTTCGTACCTTGTTGCGGATGGTGGTCACGACGCAGCCGCACTCGACGACCTCGCCTTCAAGCTTCTCGATGAGCTCGCATGTGACCTTGAGGGTGTTGCCCGTGGCAACCAAATCGTCAATGATGACCACGCGCGCGCCTTTGCTCATGGCATCTTCATGCATCTCCATTCGCCCGGTGTAAAAGCCGCTCGTGTAGTCAACGCCCACGGTCTTGCCAGGCAATCGTCGGGCGCGGCGCACAGGCACAAACGGAACCTTGAGCGCGAGAGCAAGTGGCGCACCAAACATGAAGCCGCGCGACTCGCAGCTCACGACGTGTGTGATCTGCTTGTTCGCATAGCGGTTCTTGAGCGCATCAATCGCGAGCTGGAACGCCTCGGGCTCCATCAGCAGCGAGGTGACATCAGGGAACTCGAAGCCAGGAGTGACGTCGTACGTGCGGATCTTGGTGCGAAGGTAGGAGGAGACTTCCTGTTCGTTCGTGAGATCAATGTTCATGGTTGTGCTGGAAGAAGGGTGTTGCTCGCTTGAGGTAGTTCTGTCAGAAATGGAAATCAACGTTTCGTGAGAATCGGAATCAAAGCACCGCGCGGTACGCAGCACCCCTCGTAGGCTCTGAGATTCTCAGAGCCTACGAGGGGTGCTGCGTACCTCAGTGAGAAGCCACACGCAAGCACGTGTTGCATCGCATGCGCTGCAAGTAACGGGGCACTCCATCCAGGCTACGTACGTCGTTGGTTCGGTCGCTTCGCCGTGTCGACGGAGGATCGTAGAGTGTGTAAACACTCGCTGGAGTGTGAATGGCGCTGGCTGAGGCGCTGCTCGCCTGGTCTTCGGAGCTCGTCAGCCGCAACCGTCTGGCTCACCACTGGGTGAATGTGACTCCGACTCGATTTTTCACCAAGCACCGATTTCTGAATTTTCGGCCAGGAGCCCTTTCCATGGAAAGGAGCTGGCAGAGGGACAGGTATACGGACTCAGCTGCTGTATAGGAACAAGTCAAGTATACACTATTGCATTTCATTGTCCAATATTTTAGTTCTAATACTCACCAAT